>CAJNDS010002679.1:865000-890000 GCA_905221605.1 Symbiodinium natans | reverse complement strand
GATTGCATCCCTGCTCGGCCATGGAGACATAGCGCACTTGTGGTCGTGACCGGCTACGAGAGCTAACTTCAAAGGCTCACCCTAAACCCTAAACCCTAAACCCTAAACCCTCCAAGTTTCACAGCTAAGCCCAGGCCATGGATACCATGGGAGGATGTATTGCGGGCATACATAGAGCTGCACCTTGTTTTTGACCACGTCCAGGATGCCAGGATCCAGATCAAGCCAATTGAGAGTGCGGAGTGCTGATGAAGCATCTGTAACGCGTTCAACCAAGGCTGACAATCCCTAAACCCTAAACCCTAAACCCTAAACCCTAGACCCTAGACCCTAAAAGCTGACAATGCCAACCGGTGGGCTTGCTGTTCCAGGGCGCACGAGCCGAGCGGTCAAGCCCGAGGTGGCCGATTTCTGCGGGGATAGCAATAATCTGCCGCACCACCGGGTCGCGCAAATCCTTCTGCGCTGACATGCGTGCATAAGGTTGCGACTCATCAAGCGTGATTTTCCCGCCCTGCAGCCCCCAACCTTTAAGGTTTAGGATCCCCAAAACCCCGAAGAACTCGAACCCTACCATCCTCCTGCACCCCCATAACCTCAACTCCAACATCCTAAACCCCTCCGAACTGCACCCCAGAAAGTGCTAAGCCCTGAACCTTAAACCCTAAACCCGATCTAAACCCTAAACCCTAAACCCTAAACCCTAAACCCCAAACCCTAAAGCCACTCCAAAAGCACGATTGCAGAGTCCGGGCCTGGGGAGGCCTCCGAGGCCTCACACCTCGCCTTGGAGGAGCAGGTGAGGCGATGGATGAAGGCGGCCTGGACTTTCGGGCTCGAGGGGGGGGTTGTTTAGTAGTAGTAGTAGTAGTAGTAGTAGTAGTAGTAGTAGTAGTAGTAGTAGTAGTAGTAGTAGTAGTAGTAGTAGTAGTAGTAGTAGTAGTAGTAGTAGTAGTAGTAGTAGTAGTAGTAGGGGGTCTAGGGGGTTTAGGGGGTTTAGGGGGGTTAGGGGGTTTAGGGGGGGGTTGGGGGTCTAGGGGGTTTAGGGGCTTTAGGGGGTTTAGGAGGTTTAGGGTTTGGGTTTAGGGGTCTAGCGTTTTAGGGTTTTCGGGCTTTTAGGGATTCGGGGCTTGAGACCCTTTATCGGGTTTAGGGCTCCCGCGGTTTAGGATCTTGGGTTGCGGCACATCGGTTTGGGGATTGAGGGATGAGGGTGGAGGGCTTGGAGCTTTGAAGGGTTAGGGGCTTGAGTTTTTAGCGCAGCTGGGTTCGGTTCTAGGGTTTAGGGTTTAGGGTTTAGGGTTTAGGGTTTAGGGTTTAGGGTTTAGGGTTTAGGGGGGCTTGTGAATTTTGGAGCTTTCGATCCGAATCTGTCGCCGCAGATTGCTTGAATCGCTGGGGAAGTCAGTGCTGGCCAGAAACAGCTCCCGAGGCTCGACCACGGACCCCCTCGCCCCCCAGACCCTCATCAGACCTCACGCCCAGAACACTTCAAACCCTAAACCCTAAACCCTAAACCCTAAACTCTAAACTCTAAACCCTAACCCCCATGTTTTCCCTCAGGCTCGACATACCCAGGAAGAAACGCAGACTTTTTGAAGTGGTGGAGGGCATTTGTTCAAATGACCCGAAGTTTACTCTCGACCCGACAAGCGCCCAAACCCTGAGTTTAGGGTTTAGGGTTTAGGGTTTAGGGTTAAGGGTCTAGGGTTTCCCCAAATCAAGCCGTGCAACCCAAGACCCTAAAGAGAACCACGAGACTGCACCAGATCCTGAAACATCTCAAATGCCACATAAGATCACTGAAGGGTTTAGGGTTTAGGGTCAGGGCTTAGGGGGGCGCAGAAGCCGCGAGCCTTCAGCCCAAGTTCATTTGGGTCGTTTTTCACATAGTTCCGCATTTCCTGCAGGCAGGCCCTAAACCCTAAGCCCCCAACCCTAAACCCTAAACCCTAAACCCTAAACTCTAAACCCGAAACCCTAAACCCTAAACCCTAAGCCCTAAACCCTAAACCCTAAACCCTGCATTGGGCTTGGCTCTCGGGTTTAGATGGCAGGCCGGGGTTTCTTGGATTCAATGCGACTCCCATCCTTCCACAGACCTAAAACCCTGAGCCCTAGGCCCTAAACCCTAGAACCGACAGTTTAGGGTCTGGAGTTGAACCCTGGGGTTTAGGGTTTAGGGTTTAGGGTTTAGGGTTTAGGGTTTAGGGTTTAGGGCTACTCTGACCTGCTGTCCATGTGCTGAGGAAGGGCGTTGGGAGGTGTGCATGGCTCCTTCGCCGCCGGGTTGCAATCCCCTTGGCCATCATCACCTGGAGCCGACACCAGGGCATTTCCCAAAATAGGGCTACCCCTTTTATGCCCTAAATGGAATAGAATCCCCTTTCAAAGGCGCCCCGAAAATTGAAAGGGTACCTCGAAACCCTAAACCCTAAACCCTAAACCCCAAACCCCAAACCCTAAACCCCAAACCCCAAACCCTAAACCCTTAACCCTTAACCCTAAACCCCCAGGTAGGCCCCGGTACTCAGCCCTCAGCCTGCTGACCGACCAATAACCAACATTATCCCCTCCAAGTCCCTGTGCAAGTATGGCAAACTACGGAAAACGCAAGGGAGAAATAGGACAGGGGTTGAGGGCTTGAGGGCTCGGATCAAGTACTTATCAGTACCCCAACCTAAAGACGTACGTAGCTGCGTCTTCTATAGGACCTAAACCCTAATCGGGTGCACTTATTTAAGGTCTAGGAATGTTTAGGGCGCAGGCTACCCGAAATCCTAAGGCCCTAAACCCAAAACCCTAAACGCACCACTGGCAGGCACAGGCACCGATGAAGATGACGCAGGCTCTAGCCGATCCTGCGGCAGCCTCTTCCATGTAGAACTCCTGCATGGCCAAGAACGGCTATGCAGTAGGGTTGGAGAATCAGGGCTCACAGGATGTAACCCCTAAATCCTGAACCCTAAACCCTAAACCCTAAACAATAAACCCAGCACCCTCAACTTCGCAAACCCTAAGTCCACATTATTCTCAAGTATATCTCTCTCAGCCCTGTGCTCAATCGCGCACCTGGCAGCAAGTGGCCAAAGAAGACCCCAAAAGCATCCTAACCTAGGGTTTAAGGGATTTAAGGGTTTTAGGGGGGTTTAAAGGTTTAAGGGTTCAAGGGTTTAAGGGTTTAGGGGTTAAGGGGTTTTGAGGGTTTCAGGGCTTAGGGGGGTTTAGGGGGATTTAAACCCTAAACCCTAAACCCTAAGCCCTAAACCCTAAGGGTTTAGGGCTTAAGAGTTTGGAGGCTTGACGTTTTACGAGCTCGACGACGGGCCTGGAAGTTCTCGAACTTGGTCGCGCCTCGTATTCTGCGTGCACTTGGTTTGGGACAAAAAAGGGTTTAGGGTTTAGGGTTTAGGGTTTAGGGTTTAGGGTTTAGGGTACTTATTAACCAAATATGACCATGCTTCTAACACACTTATAAGCCCCTCAAGTGCCCCGAAATGGTTCCAAGTACAGTTGTAGTTGGTTAATAAGTACCATGAACCTAGGGTACAAGGCTTTGGGTTTGAGAATGGATTTAGGGTTTATAGGGTTTATAGGGTTTATAGGGTTTAGGGTTTAGAGGTTCCAACTTGCCAAGTGAGGTGTGGCCCCAGCAACCTAGTGGGAGAAAAAAGGGTGCCCGATGATGCACTTATAGGGGGTTGACAAGGGTAGTCCAAAGGCAAGGGCGCAAGATTGCGAGTGAGCATCCTAAACCCTAAACCCTAAACCCTAAACCCTAAACCCTAAACCCTAAACCCTAAACCCTAAACCCTAAACCCTAAATCCGACTGCTGGACGAAAGAAGGGACCAAAGGAGGGACCGCTAGAAAGGGCTCGGTATACCAAGTGTCCCTCATCAAAGTCCCTCTGTTGGTCCCTCAAGGTGATGCCAAGCCCCAATGTAGGGTTTAGGGTTTAGGGTTTAGGGTTTAGGGTTTAGGGTTTAGGGTTTAGGGTTTAGGGTTTAGGGTTTAGGGTTTAGGGTTTGAGAGAAGGGAGCCCGAAGCGATACAGCCTGGTTCAGGAATTCGGGCCAACGCACATCCAAGATTCTCAGGCCTCAGCCCTACACCAGACCGAACAAAACCTACCCTGAATTCTAAATTTCCCTAAGCCCTAAACTCAATACGCCCTAAACCCAACACAACCCTAATGTTGATTCAAAAGACAAGTTCCGGCTCACAACTTCCGGGGGAGCAAAAATATCTGGGCCCTTTTGAATACAGACCCTCCCAAACAAGGCTACAGCTTGGGATGTTCCCCTTGGACTGTTTGTATAAGGGGAGCATCCCAAACCCTTTTGAACTCCAAACCCTCTACAAAAAAATCTCCGACCCCTGCCGGAGGGATTGAATCTATCAAGTCGAGGGGGGGGGGAGGGGGGGAGGGTTCTTAAAGCCTAAATCCTGAAACCCTAACACCCTAAGCCCCAAACCCGAAACCCTAAACCCTAAACCCTAACCCTAAACCCTGAACCCTGAACAGAGATGCGCTGCAAGCCGCCCATGGCGTGCGTGTCGGTGCCGTCCAAGAGATGGCCGTACTTGCTCCCTTGCTTGGCGTTTCAGGCTTAGGGTTTAGGGTTTAGGGTTTAGGGTTTGGGGTTTAGGGTTTATATGGACTTTTGCGTTTAGGAGTTATTGAGCCGAGGGTCTAGGGTTTCGGGTTTAGGGGTGACCCTAACCCTATAGACCCCATAAACCCTATACAAACCCTGTAAACGCTACAAAGCGTATATAAACTCTCTACAAACCCTACATACCCTATAGCCCTGAGAACCTGAAGGGCCCAATGCTTCTGCGCAACTCTAAGCCCTACACCCTAAAACCCAACCAAAATAACGAAACCATGAAGTTGGACCTTCACCCTAAACCCTAAACCCTAAACCCTAAACCCTGAACCCTAAACCCTAAACCCTAAACCCTAAACCCTCAACCCTAAACCCACCCTCCCTTAAGAACCCTAGAAGTCTCGCCCGCCTTCGACGTTCAGCCCGAATGGCTCGCCGGGGGCTCGCTTCAGGAGCTTGTCGATGCCTCTGAGGTTGGGGTTTAGGGTTTAGGGTTTAGGGTTTAGGGCTTAGGGCTTAGGGTTTAGGGTTTAGGGTTTGGGGTTTAGGGGTTCAGGGTTTCGGGTTTCGGGGTCGATTTGCAGAAGGACCAGTATTCCGCAAGCGCTGCCCTTGCCACCACGGCCCTCCACCAAACCTCAAGAGGAACGCAACCCCTAAACCCTAAATCACCCAGAACCCCTAAGCCCTACACCCTAAACCCTAAACCCTAAACCCTAAGCCGTATTAAACCTTAAACCCAGAACCGTACAGGCCCTAAGCCCTATAAACCCTACAACCAACACCGTAAACGCCCTAAACCCGAAGCCCTGAACCGTAAACGCCCTAACACCGAAACCTCAAAACCCTTTTCCCTAAACCCCTACACCCTAAACCCTGGAACCTTAAACCCTAAACCCTAAACCCTAAACCCTAAACCCCTCAAAAGCAACCAGGCTGCCCCCCTGCTGGTAGTCGTAGGACTCCAGGCCGTCAGGCACCTCGAGCCTGGGGCATCTCCAGCTTCAGTTGGGTTAGGGTTTAGGGTTTAGGGTTTAGGGTTTAGGGTTTAGGGTTTAGGGTTTAGGGTTTAGGGTTTAGGGTTTAGGGTTTAGGGTTTAGGGCTTAGGGTTTAGGGTTTAGGGCTTAGGGTTTAGGGTTCAGGGTTTAAGGTTTAGGGTTTAGGGTGTAGGGTTTAGGGTTTAAAATGTGGGTTTAGGCTTTAGGGTTTAGAGCTTGGAGTTTCTAGGCCTTTGGGATTTTGTTGGGGGGTTTTAGTGTTCAGGACTAGGGGTTAGTTTTGCTGGGGGAGGTCTAGGGTTGGGGTTCACTGCTTAGGATTTAGGGGTTTGTGTTGCTTTTGATTGTTTGAGTTGCTTTTGGTTGTTAACCCCCCCTGCTGGGGGAGGTCTAGGGTTGGGGTTCACTGCTTAGGATTTAGGGGTTTGTGTTGCTTTTGATTGTTTGAGTTGGTTTTGGTTGTTACCCCCCCCCCCCCCCCCTCCCCCACACACCAAACAACCCCACGGAGCGCCCCAAACCCTCAAATCCCCCACACCCCAACACTATAAACCCCTGAACTCAACCCCCAAACCCCCAAACCCCCAAACCCCCAAACCCCCAAACCCCCAAACCCCCAAACCCCCAAACCCCCAAACCCCCAAACCCCCAAACCCTCAAACCCTCAAACCCTCAAACCCTCAAACCCTCAAACCCTAACACCCTGAAATCCTGAAATCCTGAAACCCTAAAACCCTACAACCCTAAAACCCTAAACACCCTAAGACCGAACCCTAAACCCCTAAACCCCTAATCCTAAACACCCTAAACCCTAAACCCTAAACCCTAAACCCTAAGGCCTGAACCTCTAAACCCCTAAATCCTAAAATCCCGAAACCCTAAACCCTGAACCCCTAAACCCTAAACCCTGAACCCCTAAGCCCCCAACCCCCACCCCCCCTAACCCGCTAAACCCTAAACCCTAAACCCTAAACCCTAAACCCTAAACCCTAAACCCTAAACCCTAAACCCTAAACCCTAAACCCTAAACCCCCGAAATAGCCCCAAGTGAATGAAGGCATGCGGCGGAATCTCCATGTTCAGCTGATCCCAATCCGTCGGGTCGGGCTTTGGACCCTACCAGGGCTTTAAGGTTTCAGGGCTGAAAAGCCCTAAACCCTAAACCCCAAACCCTAAACCGGGTATATGGGGCCATTTGAGGCTTTGGCTTGTACATTGCTCTCGGTTTTAGGTTGTGGGGCTCCTAGTTACTAGTTTGCTTCCTTGTTTCTTGGGCTGTAGGTTGCTTTTGGCGCACGCGCCAAACGCTCAGGAAGGAAGGAATGTGTAGGGTTTGCGGCATAGGATTTGGGGTTGAGGGTATGGGATGTTAATAGGGTTTAAGGTATAGGGTGTGAGCCCCATGGGCCCGATGCAAGACCCTCAACCCTGCAAACTACCAAAGGCCCATAAACCCTACAAGGCCCCATGCAAACTCTGTAGCACCCTACACCCTAAACCCTCAACCCTACAAGCCCTACAAGCCCTACAAGCCCTACAAGCCCTACACCCTAAACCCTAAACCCTAAACCCTCGGAAGTTTCAAGTACTGAGCCGGCCGGAACGTATTTCTCCATGGCCGACGCCATGTTCGAATCCTCTGACACCTCGGTTGGTGGGTTTAGGGCTGAGGTCTTCAGCCGAACGTTGTGCAACCCTGAACACTACATCCACACGGTCTGGGTTTAGGGTTTAGGGTTTAGGGTTTAGGGTTTAGGGTTTAGGGTTTAGGGTTTAGGGTTTAGGGTTTAGGGTTTAGGGTTTAGGGTTTAGGACGAGACCTGTACACTCAGAGTGCCTCTAGGGCTTTGCTGAACATCGGCCTTTAGAGCGCTGATCTCCTCCGGGCGCGCCGAGAACAGCGCCGGCCGCAGCACATGCAGCGACTCGTTTTCACCTCCCCCAGGGGTGTCTGTGATTCGTGTTGTGTTTGCTAAGGATTCTTACTGTTTAGCATCTTTCACAATACATCTTTTGTGGCGTCCTAATTATAGGAGTTACCCAGAATTCCCTTGTACTCTCTTCACAAGGAGCACGTGCACGTAGCTTTGGTTTAACACCTGTCAATAGGAGATGCATCTAGCTAATACGGGCTCGATGAACCTGCTAGGGTCATCCAGCTGGGGGGTGGCGATCAACGGATGCCAGCTGCAAACCAAAGAAGCACTAACTGCGCCTCGTGTGAGCTCGAGCACGAACTGCGTGAAACCTTCGGGGCAGACTGGGGCTCCAGCTGACATTGGGATGAGGGCTGGGGGTGTAGAGGGCTATCATGACACCTTCCTATACACGCTGAGTACCCATCTAGCAGCTTATGGATCGGATGACTACTTTGGGGGTACCAAGCTGCTTGTCTAGCAGCTCATTGTACCCTGTCACTACTTTGGGGTACCATAACTTCTTGCTCTGAACTTCCACAAATGCCGTGGACACTAGTTCCTGCGCAAACCCCGAAACCCTAAATTCTAAACCCTAAACCCTAAACCCTAAACCCTAAACCCTAAACCCTAAACCCTGAACACACACCAATCAACGAAGCAGCAGAGGACATCGGTGAGCATCCAAAGCGCGCAGGCCGGGACCCCGAGGGTTTAGGGTCCGAAAACCGAAGAAGGGGGAAAAGGGTACCAATGGGCTACCCAGAAATTGCTCGTCTCCTGGCCTGGGTAGATGACGCTCTTCCTCAGCTTTGATGCTGCCAGGGCGCTGGGGTCATACTTCTTAATGGGCTGAGGTCATATAGGGGCCGACTTCAGCGGACTGTGCATTTTGGGTGGTTTTGATAGAGCTACACGAGTCATGTGATGAGAGCAAAGGCATGCCACTGGCAAGTACTCCCCGCCCCCCCCAAGCCAGGCGGCTTGGGTTGGATTCGGGCACTTAGGCAAGACAGCCCACTTCACAGGAACAGAAACTCTTCCCCCTGTGATCCCTCACAAGGTACGAAGCTCGGGGCATTGGCTCGGAGACAGGGCTTGGGGTGCAGGGTGGTCGTACCAGACACGCACACACGCACCGGCAGCAAGACTAAGCGAAAAACCAAGTTCAGCTAATCCCCTTGTGGCTGCACAAACTCCAACAGTATCCCCTTGGCACGTGGGACAATGCCTGCAGCTGAAGGCACCGCCCCCGACCAGGGCAATTATCTAAGCTCCGCATTGCACGAACACCACTTGCGCGGTACAGGTTCATGGGAAACGATTGGCATGATGTCATGATACGTGTTCACCCTAAGCCCGTGCAGCCCAACCCCCTCGTGAATCCTGAAACCCTATAAACCCCAAACCCTAAACCCCAAACCCCAAACCCGAAACCCCAAACACTAAACCCCAAATCCTAAACCCTAAACCCAAAACCCTGAACCTAAACCCTGAACCCTGAACTTCATCCCGGCGACTCATACACGCCATCGCATCCTGCAGGCCAGGACCTTGCTTTCTGGGGACCATTTAGGGTTTAGGGTTTAGGGTTTAATTAGGGTTTAGGGTTTAGGGTGAAGTCTGGTGCTTGAGGCTAAACGTCCATAGTCCCAGGAGGGTTTTGGGTTTAGGGTTGGTCCTGTAGTCCCTATTAGGGACTGCAGTATACGGGGGAACATCCCAAGTTTAGGGTTTAACGGTTTAGGGTTTAGGGTTTAGGGTTACCCTGAACCTGTTTGTACCAGTGCCCTCCAGAACCAGCTGTGCTATCGTGCGCCAAGACAGGTCTGGGGTTGAAAGCCCTAATCAGGACCTAGCAGAAACGCATGTGAGCGTTTGATCTAAATTGTTCTAAATTGACCTGTTTTCGGAAGTAATCTAGGCATCTTCATGGACACCCAGGTCGGACCAATACTAGAACAATCCTACGCGTGTACACCCTAAACCCTAAACCCTAAACCCTAAATCAACCTGCACATGCTTCATGGCCATGGCAGGCAATTGTTCTGGCACCCTTCGGTTCTGGGGGGGTGCGAACTAATGTATACTGAACTTGGAACCCTTTTGCTGCTGCTTATAGGAATTGAGGGTTTAGGGTTTAGGGTTTAGGGTTTAGGGTTAATCACGGTACCCAAAACTTTCCAAAATATTCCCAAGTATCCCTAAGCAATGTGTTGCGCCGAGTCCCTGAGACCTACAAGACTCTGAAGTCTCAAGTGAGCAGAGGCAACCAAAGCGCAGCGATTGCAATGACGCCTCGTTGCCGTTCATTCGCATTACGCATTATACCCTAAAGCATTACGCATTACACCCTAAACCCTAAACCCTAAACCCGAAGCCCCATAAAAGTAGGGTGGAAGCCTTCTGCGGTCGGGAAGTGTAGTGGCATGGTGGGGGCCCTGGTGGGGAGGAAAGGATTCCTATGAGTTTTAGTCTTTACGGTTTAGAAAAGATTCGCTAGGAGCTATGAACTATACACTCCATATCTGAGAGATCCTCTGAAAATCCTAACCTCTGTTGGCGTTGGGGTGTAGGAAAGCCTAAACCCTATGACGCCTCTAGTGCACTGCTGAGACCTTAGAGGGGTGTTGGGCTCAATTCTGGTCTACAAGACCCAAGAGTTACCCAGGTCGAACAAGGGCACCCTTTTTGGTTTAAAGGGGAGTATAAGGGCCTACTCCGGGTCTTAGTCTAACTCCAGACGATGCGCCCGCCGCTGCTGATGAAGGTGTCGTCCACATCGGAGAACACCTGTCCACCGCAAATGGCAACCGAAACAAACCCGAAGCCCTAAGCGAAAATCCCTAACTAATCCGTAGCAAAAGGGGTGGGGTCAAAGACCCAGCAATGACAAGCTAAACCGAACTAACCTCATGCACCCTACACCCTGTAACCCCCAGCAAGCGAGATCTCGGAGCCCTCCATAGGATAGACTAAACCAAGCCTGAAGGGAAGGAGGTTCAGGGGGGCTAGGTACCTAGACAACCTTAGAAAGTAGTGGGGAGTGTTCGGAACCTTGAATTACATAACCTTACCCACCCTGAACTCCCGACCCTTAAGGACCCCATAGTTAAGGTTTCTAGTCCCCATGCCAAAGAGCCGTAATGCCTTCCGACAGCTGAAAATCTCAAGCTCACTGGCACAGGACACACCAGTCAAAAGCCAGGGACCTCTGGGCAGCTTAGACTTGCAGTGAAGTCCGGAAAGTTGGAACATGGGCTTAGGTTGATCAGTGCTGGGTTTCCCAATACTTGACCTTAAGGGCATTAGGATAGTGATTTTCCAACCCTAAACCCTAAACCCTAAACCCCAAACCCTAAACCCTAAACCCTAAACCCCAAACCCTAAACCCCAAACCCTAAACCCCAAACCCTAAACCCTAAACCCCATGAACCTGAAAATCCTGCTAGAACCTTTATGGCAAAGCAGGGCCTGGACGGGACCGAAGGGATTGCACGGTGCCTCATGCCGGGCACTTGCGGACGTGAGGTTCCGGGTTTGGGGTTTAGGGTTTAGGGTTTAGGGTTTAGGGTTTGGGGTTTAGGGTTTAGGGTTTAGGGTTTAGGGTTTAGGGTCTGGAGTATGGTGTTGAGGTTTTGCTTCGGGTGGGGAGAGGTTCAGGTAAGCTTTGGGGGGCCTTGCAAGGATCTGTTCTAGATGTGGGGTTTAGTGTCAGTGCGCTCTTCTTGGGGTGTCCTAAATACACGAATAGACGCAGGTGCCCCAAGCGAAACGGGTGCGACACGGACATCCCGACCACCCTAAACCCTAAACCTGGATATCGCCAAACCCCAAATTCCTCTGCAAAAATGCCCTAAACCCTGAACACCCTGAACCCTGAAGCCAAAGCGTGACCCTACCTCTACGAAGCTCCAACTGAGCGGAGGGTTCAGGGTATGGCGTTCAGGGTTTCGGGCTTCGGGTTCAGGGTTGAGGGTCTAGGGATTTGGGTACCCTAAACCCTAAACCCTAAACCCTAGACCCCAAACCCTAAACCCTAAACCCTAAACCCTAAACCCTAAACCCCAAACCCCAAACCCCAAACCCTAAACCCTAAACCCTAAACTCTAAACCCTAAACCCTAAACCCTAAACCCTAAACCCTAAACCCTAAACCCCAAACCCTAAACCCTAAACCCTAAACCCTCCGTTTCTGGGGTTCGGCGCATGACAGTGGTTCAGATCTGGGGTGCAGACCGGCTCGTCCTTGGGAATGGCACCTTCCCACGAGGTGTTTGCGGAGTTCTCGGAGAAAAGAAGGGTTTGACATGTAGGGGTTTAGGGTTTAGGGTTTAGGGTTTGGGGTTTGGGGTTTAGGGTTTGGGGTTTAGGGTTTAGGGTATAGGGTTTAGGGTTTAGGATTTAGGGTTCAGGGTTTAGGGTTTGTTTAGGGTTCAGGGTTCAGGGCTCAGGGTTCAGGATTTAGGGATCCCAATCCGAAACACAGGGAGCGCTTCTGGGCGTCCTCGTTCAAGCATTGGGGACGTTCAGGGAAGGGCGCAATAAACAGGCTTGAGGCTTTTGCCACCAACCTGACAGCTTGAGCAATAAACCCTAAACCCTAAACCCTATATAAACCCTAAACACTGAGCCCCAAAAATAATCTGTCCAGACTGTCCAAATGCAGCAGCAGGCGCCTGAAGTCTTTGCAGCCACGCTCGTCGCGTGGCGTTGGAGGAGACCCTGAGAGCGGTTTCGGGGTTTAAGGCTTCGGGGTGTAGGGTGGTCCGGGGTTTAGGGTTTAGGGTTTAGGGTTTAGGGTTGTTGGGGCCTCTTAAAGAGGCTACGCCTGGGCCTGTAGGGGTCTGAGGCAGGCTTGGCCGTGGGTCATCCAGGTGCGGGCGCGGAAGGCCGTCGAGAGCATCTGCAATTAAGCATCTTGGGTCGTTGGTTTAGGGTTAAGGGTTGAAGGGTTACGGGTTATAAGGGTTACTATAAGGGTTCAGGGTTGAGGCTTAGGGGTTAAAGGGCTTAAGAACTCGCGATTTGGTGAGACTTTCTTCCAGCAGAGTCAGAACAGAGTTCGGGAACTGCCACGAAAAGCAAGGTCGAGAACCAGGATTACCCTCCACTCCGTTAATGTCAGACGCGTGTTGTATGGCCTCTAAACCTCAAACCCTAAACCCTAAACCCTAAACCCCAGGAGGGTTTTGGGCTCCACGGTTGATTTCAACGTGTTCAAACTCTTTGTGCACCTACCCCTCCGGTTTAGGGTTAAGGGTTTAGGGTTTCGGGTTTAGGGTTTCGAAAACCAAAAGGCGCAGAGTCTTAAGGGTTTCTGTCGTCCGTCAAGCTTGAAAACCAGAGTAGATAAAAAAATGGTACCTATAGCCTAAACCCTAAACCCTCAACCCTAAAACCCTAAACCCTAAATCCAAAGCCCTTCATTGCAAGCCCTAAACCATCCTAACCCAAAGCACTGGACATCACGACCATGCTCAAGGCCCCTACGTGCGCCCTAAAGCCTAAAGCAGAAACCCTCAAAACCCTGAACCCTAAACCCTAACCCTAAACCCTAAGCTTTTAACCCTAAACCCTAAACCCTAAACTTTTAAACCCTAAACCCTAAACCCTAAACCCTAAAAGGTCGAGGTGGGCCCTAGGGACCTAAAGCCTGGTTCCCTCGAGCCGTGTGGCCAAGGCGGCGTCGGAAGCAGCATCAGCCTGTGTTGGAGGGTTCAGGGTTGGTTCAGGGTTCAGGGTTCCTGCAGGGCTTAGGGTTTAGGGTTTAGGGTTTAGGGCTTAGGGTTTAGGGTTTAGGGTTTAGGGTTGAGTGTTGAGGGTTTAGGGTTCCTGGCCTAAATCACAAGCCTGGAACACCAAACCCTCCACCGCAACTCCCAAACTCTACATATAAATCCTGAATCCCAAGAACCTGAAACCTTGAGGCAGAAAGATGTTCGACTGAAGACTTGCATGAGCCAAGGAATTAGACAGGTTGCCTAGGGTTTAGGGTTTAGGGTTAGGGATCCCGAAAAGGGTTGCGCAAGGCTTCCCGAACTCTCTGCACTGAGCCAGCCAGGAAGAACAATCTTCCGGCTGATGTACAGGGAGTACGACGATTGTTTTTGAGGGTGAAGCGCATGAGATAGTGCTGACGCTGTGTAGCTCCCAACACGCAGAGCTTGGTTCCGGAAGAACATGGAAGAACCCTAAGCCCGGAAAATCCGAAACCCTAGGCTTCCTAAACGTTAAACGGTCTTCCTGCGAAGACCGCATTGAACTCAAGATTTGAAAACAAACCCCTCTAACAAACCTTCGCTTAGGGTTTAGGGTTTAGGGTTTAGCACGATCCGGCCTGCAGCATGCAATCTTCGTTGCATGCTGTGGCCAATGTTTGCAGCAGGGCCGTCAAGGCCAAGATCCTCGTGAGCATGGCGGGCATGTTCGTCCTTGGCAGTGCAAGTTTCGCACTGCCCCCTGTGCGCTCCGACTGCAAGACCCAATGGTGCGAACTGCTTCAAGACGTTGCTGACACTAGTATGCAGAGAGATCTAGGCCACGATGTCGCAGCAAACATGCGAAACGATTGCGGAGAGGAGCCCCCACCAACAATGGTGCTTTTCTCACACGGAATGAAGAGGCCCAGGCTAGGGATTGAGCCAAGAGCCTGCAACAGCGCGAGTTGTTAGGGTTTAGGGTTTAGGGTTTAGGGTTTAGGGTTTAGGGTTTAGGGTTTAGGGTTTAGGGTTTGGGGTTTGGGGTTTGGGGTTTGGGGTTTGGGGTTTGGGGTTTGGGGTTTGGGGTTTGGGGTTTGGGGTTTGGGATTTGGGATTTAGGGTTTAGGGTTTAGGGCTTAGGGCTGCAGAGCTCGGCTTCAAAGAAAAGAAGGTGCATCCTTGTTGCGCCAGCCAGATTTATTCGGGATCCCTTCCTTAAAAGGGGATGAGGGGACTTTTGGGCGCTTTGGGAGGGTTTAGGGTTTAGGGTTTAGGGTTTAGGATTTAGGGTTGAGGGTTTAGGGTTTAGGATGAGAAAAGAACTCAAGCCACAAACCCCAACTGGACTCAGACGGCAAGCTTAGCATGTGACATGACAAACGTCCAACCCGAAACCTGTCAACCCTCACTGTACAACAGCGCCAAAAGTAGGGTTTAGGGTTTAGGGTTTAGGGTTTGGGGTTTAGGGCAACAGCGCCAAAAGTAGGGCCTGGGTCAAAGCTGCCAATCGCCCTGCAGGCCTATAAGCCCTGAACCCTGAACGTCGCTTTTCCGCGGCGAAAAATCTTCGACAACCACCAGCCGCCGCTTGCGCGGCGCTGCCAGCCACGCCGGCGACATCTCCGCTGCCGCCTAAACCCTAAACCCTAAACCCTAACCCCTAAACCCTAAACCTTAAACCCTAAACCCTAAACCCTAAAACCTGGCGGGTCTTGGGGCTCCAAACCCCCAAATCCCAAACCCTGAACCAAAAACCCCTAAACCCTCAAATGCTTCCACCCTTAAACCCTGAAGCCCTGTACCCCAAGCCCAACCCTGTACCCCAAACCCCTAAACCCCTAAACCCCTAAACCCCTGAACCTCAAACCCGGAACCCTAAACCCTAAACCCTAAACCCTAAACCCTAAAACCCTAAACCCTAAACCCTAAACCCTAAACCCTAAACCCTCCAAGATCACCAGGCCACCAGGGGCCGCAGCACGGCTGCTGCAGGGGCGAGGCAGAGCCGGCGTTTGGCGAGAGTCCAGGAGTTTGCAGGCCGCCTTGGAGTTAAGGTTTAGGGTTTAGGGGTTTAGGGTTTAGGGTTTAGGATTTAGGGGCTTAGGGGCTTAGGGGTTTAGGGGTTTAGGGGTTTAGAGGTTTAGGGGTTTAGGGGTTTAGGGGTTTAGGGGTTTAGGGGTTTAGGGGTTTAGGCGTTTAGGGGTTTAGGGGTTTAGGGGTTGGGCGTTTAGGGTTTAGGCATTTAGGGTTTCGGGTTGAGGGTTTACGTTTAGGCTCAAAAGAATACAGAAACCTTCTGTCCTTTCCGGGCCCTTTATTGCCCTATACCTCAGACTGCCTATGGATGAGGAAGCCCTCAGGATTGGGGAGTTTGGACTTTTAGGGTTTAGGGTGTAGGGCTTGGGGTTAAAGGTTTAGGATTTAGGGCTAGCTGTTTGGAACTAAGGAGTTCTAGTGTGCGTAGGCGTGACATGCAAGAAGGCTTTTGGACGCCTTCTGTGCAACCTCCGGCTCGTGGGGTGTTCGGGTTACCCTAAACCCTAAACCCTAAACCCTAAACCTCCTAACCCCCGTGTCTCAATATCTCACCTCGGAGATGCACCAGGCAAGGCACATGATGCTCTTCTCCTCATCAGTGTACTCGTTGTACCTCAAGGGCCCGATACCCTAAACCCGAAACTTAAAAACCCGTTCAGGAGGGAACCTTCGACCCCTGAACCATATCCCCTACACTATCCCTGAACGCGAAACCCTAAACCCTAAACCCTAAACCCTAAACCCTAAACCCTAGACCCTAAACTCCGTTGGGGGGGGGGGAGCTTTGGAGATGCAGCGAGGACTCCCCACCACACCCTGCGGCCCAGATATCCCCAAACCCTAAACCCTAAACCCTAAACCCTAAACCCTAAACCCTACTCCCTAAACCCTAAACCCTAAACCCTAAACCCTAAACCTCCTAACCCTAAACCCTACCTCACATCCTTCATGGGCCCCTGTAAGCCCTCTCCCGGGCCACGTGACAGCGGAAGGCCCAGGGATTGCAAGCTGCCGAACCAGCGTGGCGCCAGCAGAACTTTCAGGCCGCCGCACTTCGTCTGCCTGGGGGGGTTTAGGGTTTAGGGTTTAGGGTTTAGGGTTTAGGGTTTAGGGTTTAGGGTGGGGTTTGGGCATCAGCTGGACGCCGTCAGGAATACAAAGAGCTACATGTTTACTAAGAGCCTCTAACCTAAAGCTCAGTCTTGTTGCATGCTTTCATCTCTGCCCTTCGTCGTGCTCTTCATTCAGCCTTTGTATCGAGCAATGCGCCTACAGTTCCTCATGGTTGTTGTCTCTGTGCTTTTCTATCTCCAAAACCTTGGTTTGCATGACGACATCGACTGCACGGCTTCCTTTTGCAGTAGCTGTTCGGTTCGCCAGTTTTGGGCTTCAGACGGTTGGCAGCCAAGCAAGCAGTTGAGCGAGACCACCAAGCAGCTTTCTGGCTCGTGCCCTTGTGATGGCGATAGCTGAGACGGTTGCTGAGGCTTTGATGCTTTCAATGTTTGGTAGGAGGACAACACCTTTGACACCAGCGACTTGCAAGTCATCACGCAAATTTTCGTTCATCAAGACCTCGTCCATTTTCTGAATCTTCTGCTGCGCCTTCGACATCTCGGTAGTGCAACTCACATCAACCAGGTACAAAGCACCAGCATCATCCATGAAGAACATGTCGGCACACGGTTGGTTCCCCTGGGCACGGTAAAGAGTGGCGGTCTGCATGTCCGCAACAATGGCAGGGTCGAGGCTCGTGTTCTCTTGGAAGATGTAGCCGGGCTGAACGTCTTTGCGCTGAAAGGGAACCAACAGCTCATCAAAATTCAGCCATCTGAGTTTGTACGACCTGCAAGCCAGCACCCAAAGATAAGCGTACTCCAGTATCTTCCGAGCTGTTACTGCTCATGGACTCGTTGTCAGCGCTTGTCTGAAGATTTTTTGACAAGAAACATGTAGCATATTGGCAGGACTAAGTGAGTCATCGTCTCCGTCACGAAGTAGAACTTCCAACGGTGCCGTGTGTCCTCCAGTGCCACCACCTGCCGGAAGCTCCTCTCTTCAACTCTATCGTTTGCTTTGATGCCACAGAGCAGGTCGACTAGGCTGGTCTGCTCTTCTGCCGAATCATCCATCCACTTCTTGTTGCAATCCTGGATGCATTGCTCAAGCCCTTGGGCATCGTTGTCGGCATTCCGTAGAGTCTGATTGAGGTGCTTCAAGAACTGGTCAATCTTGCTGGATTCAAAGCGCAAACCGGCAAGGAGGAGTTTCTGCAAGGCAAGCCCGAGTGGGACGCAGAATGTTGCCACCCGAAGCTGAATAGCCTCATTCTCCACGATGCCTTCCATGGGCACTCCACGTCTGGAAGCAAACGTGCGATCTGTCGTCGGCAAGTTTCGGAGGACTTCTGCTGGGGCAGAGGTGGTATGTCGGTGTAGGTCGCCAACACCTGGACACCAGGAAGCTCTGCAATTACTCTCATGGCACCTTGTCGGAAGTGTGGGTCTGGACACATGCACCGGTGCTCGTCTACGTGCACCAACGGGTGAAAGCCTTGCTCCGGATGGCCAACCTTCCCGCGACCTGCTGGCCATTGGCAGCCACCTATGCTGCTAAACACCAAAGGAACTTAGCCCTCAACAACTTGGAAGACAAGGACCTGGTTTTCGGGGCTCCGACACACGTCAAGTTCAAGATGTTCGGCCAAGGGGGGCGATATGATCTCATGGAGCGATGGGAAGAAGGAAAATATGTTGGCTACTCGGAGGATGTGGTGCGGGGCAAAGTGGTGAGACTACCCAGTGGCTCCTACAACACGTCCGTCCACATCCGCCCTCACTTGGTAGATGCTGATGATCTGGTGGAAATGGGCCCGCTGGAGATGGACTTCTGGAGCAGCTTCTTCGTAGTGTTGAAATTCCGCAACGCTGGCTTCCAGTCCTGCAGATATCTGGTGGGTTCGCAGTACAAGTGCAGGAGACGTCGAAGGAAGCGAAAACTTTGCCCAAACGCTTGTGCTTTGAAGCAAGCAGACTTTCCGGAATGGGAGGCTGCTGCGATGTATGCAACTGTTGGTCGTCGCTCGTCTGCAGCTATTCTTGCCGCAAAAGCGTCCAAGTCAGAGTCCCTGACGTAAAGCAGGAGCTGGTACAACTTCAACGGTTTCGAAATCCCACGCTCCCTCACAGGCAAGGATGCTGCGTATGTATCATAGTCCTTCAGCAATCGTAGTCCTTCAGCAAGGGAACTGCATCCACTTGCATGTTATCTTGAAAGCAGTCTTGCAACTTGCGATTGATTCCACCAGGCTGACACCACCACGGTGTTTCACCTGCAGCCATCCTGACAAAGTCTCGACGATGTGGAATGACATGTCTGACATAGGCTCCTGGAGCTACGCCAGAAACCACAGAAAAGGAAGAGCTGACCCGCCAGAGGCGCAGATGCTTCCTTGCGTTACGCTTCATGGCGGCGACATCGCAAATGGCGAAACCTGGTCCAGGTCAGTGTGGACTGCACGCTCAAGTCGAGTAGACACGGCTTGATTTGTGCAAGGTGACTAACTTGCTTGCTGAGTTCATAAGCCTCCATAAAGTGTATTTTTCCAGTTTTATGGGGGGTTATGGTATCCCAAAAAGTGTAAAGTGTACCCGCTCAGCTACTAAGTTAAAATGAAGTAGAAAGCATTTTCGAAGACCTCTAGGATGGTAAGCCGCACGTTGTTGACTTGAACAAAAGCTGGCACGGGGGGTTTAGGGTTGGGGGTTTAGGGTTTAGGGTTTAGGGTTTAGAGTTTAGGGTTATGGTTCTCTGTAGGGCGTTGCCAGCACTCCAACCCACAGCCTTCTACCTACCTTCCTGTCAGCTCAATCACTCCCCGAAACCTTAAACCCTAAATCCTAAATCCTAACCCTAAACCCTAAACCCTAAACATCCTACCAGCGTCCCACCTGAGCACCTGCAGCACCTCCTTTGAACTCCACACCCGCCAGCCGAACTTTCCGACACCGAGACCCTGAACACGAAAGTGGGGGAGTTTAGGGTTTAGGGTTGGGGGTTTGGGGTTTAGGACTTAGGGGAAAGTGTCTTACTGCAAGCAAAGAAGCTGCTGCTTCTACCGCGCTACACCTACAGTTGCAAACGCTCAAGGTTTCCTTAGGGGATAGGATTAGGGGGACCCGCGGGGATATAGACCCTCTGAATACAGTCCCTGTTTAAGAGAGCCAGAAGAAGGTTAAGAAGGGGTTCCCCTTTTGAGGGTCCCCCTTATCCTACCTAGGCTTCCTACTCCGCTACTTGCAGCTGCAACATCCATATACGTATATATATATATATATGTGTATATTCTCTCGCGCGTGTGACTGTCTGTGTATTTCTGGTATTTGGTTCATGTAAAACATCTTTAGATGTGTGTGTGTGTGTGACTATAAACAGTCGGGCTTGTTGTTTCTCTTGTTGGGGGATTAGGACTTCCAGGGATTAGGGATTAGGGTTCTAGACCTAGGGTTTAGGGTTTGGGGTTTAGGATTTTGAGATCTAGGGGTGATGATGAGGATGATTGCTTACGCTTGCAAGGCAACATGGTGTTGGGAAGTCTGCCGAAAGGCTATACATTCTGCCCCCCCAAAACCATATACTCTAAAGCTAAACCCCAATGTCCCAAGCCCCAAACCCTAAAATAAGAGGCCAAACCGTAAGCATTATCTTCAAGGCCTCTTAACCCTAGAACCTCGGAACCACTAAAAACCCCTGAAACCCTAGAACCACTCAAACCCTAACACCCTAAAACCCCTAAAGCCGAAAAAACACCCTAAGAAACCCTAAAAAACCCTCCAAAAGGCCCTCGAAAAGCCCTCCAAAAACCCTGAAAAGCCCCGAAACCCTAACTAAACCCTAAACCCTAAACCCTAAACCCGAAGCCCTTCAAAAGCCCTTCCGTTCGCAGGAGGGCCACTGCTTGCAGCTGTCGCGAACACTTTGGTCCGACCAAGCAACGAGACCTCCAAGGTGTCAGACATTGGCGTCAGAGGGTTTTGATAGTGTTTGTAAGGTTTTTTGTTTTAAACAGGGTTGTTAATTCCCGAAAGCTTCAGCGAAGGGTTCTTCGGAGAGAAAAAAAAAACGTTCGCCCAAGCACACCAGCCTTACCATCACCACACTACCACCACCACACTACCATCACCACACTACCATCACCACACACTTCCATCACCACACTACCACCACCACACTACCATCACCACAGTACCATCTCGGCTGCATCGCTTCTGTACGCTGTCTATTAAATTCTCTCTTATTTCTTAGGCTGGGGTGGGTTTCGCGATGTACCCCTCTGCGGAGATCGTGCATGTCGGAGCGCTCCCGCTGTGTGTTTTTGCGTATTCTTGAGTGGCCTGTCGCACCCTCTGCGAGGATCGTGCGTGTCGGAGAGCTCCCGCTGTGCGTTTTCGCACATTTTGGATCTTACGCGTACACCCTCTGCGGGGATTCGACTTTTGCAGCACAGACGTAGTACGCCGGGGACGCCCGGAGCTTCCGTGGCTGGAAAGTCGACTTTTGTAGTACAAACGTAGTACGCCGCGGATGCCCGGAGCTTCCGTGGCTCCAAAACCTTCACAAATACCATGGTCCCCGAATTCGCTGTTTCCAAAAACCTTCGCAAATACCATGGTCCCCGAATTCCCTGGTTCCAAAACCTTCACAAATACCTTGGTCCCCGAATTCGCTGTTTCCAAAACCTTTGCAAATACCACGGTCCCTGAATTCCCTGGTTCCAAAACCTTTGCAAATACCATGGTCCCCGAATTTCTTGTTTCCAAAACCTTCACAAATACCATGGTCCCCGAATTCGCTGTTTCCAAAACCTTCGCAAATACCATGGTCGCCGAATTCGCTGCTTCCAAAACCATCGCAAATACCATGGTCCTCTAATTCGTTGTTTCCAAAACCATCGCAAATACCATGGTCCCCGAATTCGCTGGTTCCACAACCATCGCAAATACCATGGTCCCCGAATTCGCTGGTTCCAAAACCATCGCAAATACCATGGTCACAGATTTGGCAAATCACATGGTGCTCCAATGCCGGGCGGTCGAAAACATCGTTATTGCATGGTTGTTTAATTCCCGGCGTGCGAAAACATCGCAAAATACATGTCTGAAAATGCCAAGTATACCGCCACACTATCATTACCACATTACCATCACCCCACTACCATCACCTCAGCTACACCGCTTCTCTACCCTATTAAATTCCATGTTCTTTCCGTTTCGCGCTCTTTCTGACGTCGATATCGCATTGAGACTACACTACCGATCTACTTCACTTCTAACTTACTACACCACACCACGGCACCACGATCACCGCACTGACAACACAACCAACTATACGTGTCAGTTGAAATCTTCGCACGGACTGCTTTCGGGATAATCGGTGTCTAGTAGGGTTTTGCATAGTTTTTTTCATAGGGGTTTATAGGGCTTTATATAGGTTTGTTTTTGAAAGGGCTTGTGTACATAGGGTTTTTTGTAGGCATTTAAAGGGCGTTGTAGGGTTTATACTAGAGTTTTAGAGGGTTTCTTGGGTGCATGGGGGGTTTAGGATTTAGGGTTCAGGATGTCGGGCTTGGGCGTACAGGGCAAAAAGACAACAAATATTCTGCCTTAGACGGGTAATTAATTTGGGGATTGTTATCTCTCAACTTCTGGAGGGTCTTAAGCAAATAGTAGCAATCCGAGCGCATCACATGCCCTAAATTCTAGAACCCAAAAGCCACCCCAAAACCTACAACCTAACAACTCTAAGACCCCTCAATCCCCCGCAAACCCCTACAACCCGAAGCCTTGGGATGTTCACCCTTATACTAACAGTCCCTTGTAGGGAGTATAGTACCCTTAACGGAGAGTATAGCACCCCCAATCACAATCCCTATTAAGGACTGTTCGTATGAGGGGGAACATCCCAACCTAACCCCGAACCCTAAACCCTGAACTCCAAACCCTAAACCCCAAACCGGAGGTGCGAGGCCTTTCCGCCAGAAGAGGAGGTGGTTCTTCGCGTACATTGGAGGCTTTTGCCCGCTCGGCAGCAAGGGCACGCCCTGCTCTAGGGTTTAGGGTTTAGGGCTTAGGGTTTAGGGTTGAGGGTTTAGGATTTAGCGGTTAGGAATTAGGGGGAGGTTCATGTTTGGGTTTAGGGTATATAAGGGTTTAGAGGTCCCTAAACCCTAAACCCTAATAGGGTTTAGGGTTTAGGGTCTAGGGGTTCTGGAGCTTGGTACTGAGCACGGGCTGGCAGCGTTTGCTTTAAATGCCCTGAAACGCTGTGGTTTAGGGTTTAGGGTTTAGGGTTTAGGGTTTAGGGTTTAGGGTTTTCTGTTTTCGGTTTAGGGTTTAGGGTTTAGGGTTTATGCTTAAAAGCCTCATAAGTCTACATTCGCTAGACACCCTACACCCCTACACCTTGAACCCTGCATCCATGCAGCTTATGACAGTAAACCGTCAAACCCCATTTAACCTCAAACCTCTTTAAACCCCTTTAACCCCTCAACCCTCGAACCCTAAATCCCGCACATCCCCTTAAGGACTGAGGGCCCTTCATATATGCTTTGAGGGATTATATAGGGTACCTCGTCCCCTCATTCCCTAGTAAGAGCCAGCCACATAAACCCCAAACCCTAAACCCTAAGCCCTAAACCCTAAACCCTAAACCCTAAACCCTAAACCCTAAACCCTAAACCCTAAACCCTAAACCAATATCTTGCAAGGCTCGCATGCGCCTGAGTGTCGAAAATAGCGTCAGTGTCCGGGATGCCTAGCAACGCGAAGATGCTACCAGGGGAGAAGGCAAAGGCTCTGATCCTGAAACTCTCCACCGCACAATGTGGAAAACCCTGAACCCTAAACCCTAAACTGTAAACACTAAAACCCTAAACCCTAAACCCTAAACCCCAAACCCTCAATCCTAAACCCTAAACCCTAAACCCTAAACCCCTAAGAGCCCCCTTTTGCTCTCGAGCTGTGGGTGCCGGTGCCCAGTCGGCCCTTCCGGCTTCTGGCTTGCCGCACGAGACACCTGGATCGGCTGTTGCCGCAAGGTCCTGCGCTGCCATGCCATATAGGGTTTAGGGTGTTGGGTTTAGGGTTTAGGGTTTCGGGTTTCAGGCTTCGGGTTTAGGGAATGAACACTTTCAGAACTTCATGCCATTGTACCCCCACGGTGGAGCGCAAAAGCAGCCAAATCCCCAAGCGCTTGGCAAGTCGCAAATCCTAAGCCCTTAACCCCCAAACCCACCCAAAACACCTAAACCCCTAAACCCCTAAAACCCAAAAACCCAAAAACCCAAAACCCCTAAACCCCTAAACCCCCCCCTAAACCCCTAAACCCCTCATCCCTACCCAACCAAAACCACAAACAACTGACGAAAAATAGCGGCGTCCTGGAGGCTGCGGTCAGACTGTGTCAGCCGCCAGCCTTCAATGTCAGGGTTCAGGGTTTAGGGTTTATGTAGGGTCGGGGTTTATGACAGGTGTTTCTAGGTGCCCCACCCTAGACCCTAGACCCTATTTCCTGAACCCTGCTACTGCGACTGCTACTCCTACTGCTACTGCTACTCCTCCTACTATTCATGAGAACAATGATCATAATCACAACCATAATCATGTTCATAATCACAATAATGCTGATGATAGTAACAACAACAATAATAATGCTAATAACGTAATAATAATAACAATAATCATAACAACAACACCAATAATAATAAAAAAATATATTTATAATACTCTAACAGAACAATGATAAGAGGAAGATGGAACAGCAGCGATAAGAGCAAGAAAAGAACAAGAGTCATAGCCACAAGAATAAACAAAAAGGTTACTACTAGCAAAAACAACACTTGCACTTTATCATCAAGAAGATCATGCGTTGGCTACAGAGCTCCTAAGAACCCAGACTTACGTACCTGGAAGTATAGCGCATAGATCAGGCAAGCAGCCCACGAAGAGACGGAAAGAGTCCTCCGCAACGGTTTCGCGGGGAACCTTGCAGAGGACTGTAGGGTCCTATCTCTTGGGGGCGACCACTCGCACCCTATAGTTGGAACCACAGACCCTATGCTACTACAATCCTTATTGCGTGTGCTCTGAGCCATAATTAAACCTGTTAAGGCTTCCTGAATGGCTCCAGGGTAAGGGAAGTCAGCCAACTTAAAGTGTAGCTTAAAGTGTAGACCGCATTTGCCCTAGATGCTTGACTAGGGTTCAGGGTGTAGGGTTTAGGGTTGAGGGTTAGGGAAAAGGGTTTAGGGTCCAGGGTTCAGGGTTTAAAGCCCCCCCCTAACTTAACTGGGGTTTAGGAGCATTTTAGGGCTGAGGGTTTAGGGGGTTTTGGGGATTCATTGGGAGTCGGCCAATTATGCAAGAAACCCTATCAATCCGCAAGAAAAAGCTTTGAGAAGAACTCCCTGAATAACAAAACCCTGCGAAATCAGTAAACTTAGCTGCCCTAAACCCTCAACCCTCAACCCTCAACCCTAAACCCTAAACCCTAAACCCTATACCTCAACCTTAAACCCTAAATTCTGTTTCCTTGGATCCCAAACCTCGGACCCCAAACTCCTCGGCGATCGCGGGCCTCGTGCAGGATGTCTTGGTAGAACACGACCAAACCGCCGGGCTCCACTTCCTGGGCTCAAAGGGCGTAGGGTTTAGGGCTTAGGGTTTAGGATTTCTCAAA
>CAJNDS010002679.1:677500-860000 GCA_905221605.1 Symbiodinium natans | reverse complement strand
ACACTCACGCCAGGCGAGAGCCCCAAAATGCGAGCATACTCCGAGTTAAACGCATGGGAACCCCTCAGTGCTGACACACTGTTCGGGGAATAGAACTTGGGATGTTCCCCCCTTATACGAACAGTCCTTACAAGGGATTAAGGCACCCCCGATTATAATCCCGACTATTGACTGTTAGTATAAGGGGGAGCATCCCAAAATGGAGCCCTAAACCTACCAGAAACGCATGTGCCGGGAGGGCGCCAAGTGTGGGGTTTGGCAACATTGGGCTTTAGAGTTTTAGGGTTTTAGGGTTTTAGGGTTTAGGGATTTAGGGTTTAGGATTTAGGGTTTAGGGTTTAGGGTTTAGGGTTAACCATCAAAGAAAGGATCCACTACGCGAAGTCGGAGCCCAAGTTTCTGGTCTTAGAATGGGTTTAGGTTGGCAAACACGCGAATTACACCTTAAACAACAGATACAAAGCCACCAAGCCCTAAACCCAAAACCCAAAACCCTAAACCCAAAACCTTAAACCCTAAACCCTAAACCCTAAACCCTAAACCCTAAACTCAAACGTTGCGGAGACTGCTGGGCTCGCCGCCGACACCGCCGCACACAGGGATGGTGAAAGGATGCCGGGTTTCCTGTGCGCAAGGAGGGTTTAGGGCTTAGTTTAGGGTCTAGGGTTTAGGATTTAGTTTAGGGTTTAGGGTTTAGGGTTTAGGGTTTAGGGTTTAGGGTTTAGGGTTTAGGGTTTAGGGTTTAGGGTTTAGGACTTAGGACTTAGCTTATTTAGGGTTTAGGGTTTAGGGTTGAACCCCTCTGGAGCCATAGGCTTCAGGGGCACGTGGCTAGGATCTGAAGAAGTTCGAGAGGGTTAGGGTTTAGGGTTTAGGGTTTAGGGTTTAGGGTTTAGGGTTTAGGGTTTAGGGTTTAGGGTTTAGGGTTTAGGGTTTAGGGTTTAGGGTTTAGGGTTTAGGGTTTAGGGTTAGGGTTTAGGGGTTAGGGTTTAGGGTTTAGGGTTTAGGGTTTAGGGTTCAGGGTTCAGGGTGACCTAAGGTAGCCACTATTGAGGTTTGGGGGATTCCGTGTGTAGGAGTTTGCGGTTTAGTGGGTTCAAAGGCTGAGCAGGTGCATCTTGAAACCAAGAAGACAGGTATACGCGCTTCTTTTCAATTTAGGGTTTAGGGTTTAGGGTTTAGGGTTTGGGGTTTAGGGTTTAGGGTTTAGGGTTTAGGGTTTAGGGTTTGGGGTTTGGGGTTTGGGGTTTGGGGTTTGGGGTTTGGGGTTTGGGGTTTGGGGTTTGGGGTTTGGGGTTTTAGGGCGTCCGGTGGATCGGTTTGCGGTAGGGAAGGTGTGGTGTAGGGTTTAGGGTTTAGGGTTTAGGGTTTAGGGTTTAGGGTTTAGGGTTTAGGGTTTAGGGTTTAGGGTTCAGGGTTTAGCCCTCTATGCTCTCGATGCCCGAAGCACTAACTCCCTATGGGCCAGGGGGAAGTTACTGGGGTGAGTTCTCTGAACTGCTGTTCCCGTTCCTTGAAAAAAGTACAGATGCCAAGTCTGTTGAAAACTAAGTCCGAATTCGTGAGATGAACCTGCGTCCCAACTGCCGAACCCAAAAGCTGCATCGCAACGGATACAAAAAGCTAAACCCTAAACCCTAAACCCTGAACCCTGAACCCTAAACCCTGAACCCTGAACCCTGAACCCTAAACCCTAAACCCTAATTTCGAGAGCCCACCATGTCGAGTGGCCCAGAGCTCCGAAGCTACCGAGCACCAGCCGGTCAGCCCCTGCATTTCAGGGGAGGTACCCCTAAACCCTAAACCCTAAACCCTAAACAACCCTATACCCTAAACAACCCTATACCCTACCCCCTAAACCCTGGGTGATGATTGTATTGAAAGGATCCAGCTCCTAAAAAGCGTTAAACGAAGCCAAACAACAACAGACTGAGCCCCAAGCCCTACAAAAACCCTAGCCCCCCCCCCCCCCCCCCGGGTACAAAAGACAACATTTCGTACCTTCAAAACCTGTTTCTCAGGGACATGGCCTACTGGAAGCCCTAAATCCCAAGCCGAGGGATAGCCAGTTCGTCCAAACTGCAGGTTTCCTTCCAGCAGATGGCTGCTTATGTTCAAGGTACCCAAACAAGAATGAGAAAGCTCCGACCCGTTGCATACATAGAATACCTAATATGTGAGGGCTAGAGTAATTTAGGGACTCGGGTTGCGCCACATGAGAAGGGGACGACGGTGGCTATAGCCTTCATCGACCTGATGAGACGACGAACTCTTGCGGCTGTGGGCCTTTCTGGAACTCTGGAAACCTCGGCGTCGGCGTGGTTAGAGATCAGGTTTGGGGCTTAGGGTGTAGGTTCACGGCTCATCCGTTCACAAAGCCAAAGCCCCCTATACCCCTTAGCTGGGCTAATTTTCAGAAACTTGAAACAAGCAAAATCCACACATATATATATATATGCTCATATATATATATATATATCTATATTATATATCTATAGATTGCTTAATTAAATATACATATATATATATATTATGTAAAATAATGAATCCTGTTTACAAATCAGCATCGACAATTCTGTTGTTCTCATGATCGACTCGAAACTTCGGTAAGGGTGGGCTCTGGGGGTTTAGGGTTTAGGGTTTAGGGTTTAGGGTTTAGGGTTTAGGGTGAAGATCACGGCTCGGACGGGGTGAGGGTAGGGGTCTGGGGGTTGTGGTTTTAGGGGTCAGGGCTTAACCCTAAACCCTGAACCCTGAACCCTAACCCCTAAACCCTAAACCCCCTAAACCCTAAACTCTATGATACTGAAGCGGAATTCGGGGCCCGCTACTGATCAAGTGCCCGTGGAGCCGACAAACTCTCATCACTCGGCTCTACAGCCGTCCAGGTCCCTAAACCCTCTAAACAGGTTTAGGGTTTAGGGTTTAGGGTTTGGGGTTTGGGGTTTAGGGCCCTACATCCGAGACTCTTACCTTAAGCCATGAAGCGATGCCATCGCCGCTCGGAGCTGGCGACGGATGCACATCACCTGGGGGTTAGGGTTTAGGGCAATGCAGGGTCTAGGGTTTAGGGTTTAGGGTGTAGCACCGGTCAGCTGGACGCGATAGTTTGAAGACATGCCCACCCCAAGGCCACCGAATCACAACTCACGGCAAAACCAAGCCGGAGCCAGCCAAAACCAGCCAGCCATTCAACATTTTTCTGCGTCGGATTAGCTACATGGCGAAAGTGTGGCTATGAAATGAGGCTTTATGAAAAACATGCCCAGAAGCTTGTGTTCAGGACATGTAAAGAAACTGCAGCCAAAAAAATTTTGGTTTTGCGTTGGGGGAGTCTTCGGCCGGAGGGCCTTCTCATTGTTTTCTTTTTTCTCTATGTCGGATTGTCGAGCGGTTTTTTTTTCGAAGCTTTGCGCAACATAGTCAGAAGTTTCCGAGTTAAAGGCTCAGAAATGGTCTGGGAGAAGCCAAAAGAAACTCAGAAATGGTCTGGGGCAGCCCAGAATCCCGGACAAAAAAAGGCTCAGAAACTGTCCGGGAGGAACCCCAAAAAAGGCTCAGAAACTGTCCGGGAGGAGCCAAAAAGGCCCAGAAACTGTCCGGGAGGAGCCCCAAAAAGGCTCAGAAACTGTCCGGGAGGAGCCCCAAAAAGGCTCAGAAACTGTCCGGGAGGAGCCGCAAAAAGGCTCAGAAACTGTCCGGGAGGAGCCCCAAAAAAGGCTCAGAAACTGTCCGGGAGGAGCCCAAAAAGGCCCAGAAACTGTCCGGGAGGAGCCCCAAAAAGGCTCAGAAACTGTCCGGGAGGAGCCCCAAAAAGGCTCAGAAACTGTCCGGGAGGAGCCCCAAAAAGGCTCAGAAACTGTCCGGGAGGAGCCGCAAAAAGGCTCAGAAACTGTCCGGGAGGAGCCCCAAAAAAGGCTCAGAAACTGTCCGGGAGGAGCCCAAAAAGGCCCAGAAACTGTCCGGGAGGAGCCCCAAAAAGGCTCAGAAACTGTCCGGGAGGAGCCCCAAAAAGGCTCAGAAACTGTCCGGGAGGAGCCCCAAAAAGGCTCAGAAACTGTCCGGGAGGAGCCCCAAAAAGGCTCAGAAACTGTCCGGGGGGAGCCCCAAAAAGGCTCAGAAACTGTCCGGGAGGGGCCCCAAAAAAGGCTCAGAAACTGTCCGGGAGGAGCCCAAAAAGGCCCAGAAACTGTCCGGGAGGAGCCCCAAAAAGGCTCAGAAACTGTCCGGGAGGAGCCCCAAAAAGGCTCAGAAACTGTCCGGGAGGAGCCCCAAAAAAGGCTCAGAAACTGTCCGGGAGGAGCCCAAAAAGGCCCAGAAACTGTCCGGGAGGAGCCCCAAAAAGGCTCAGAAACTGTCCGGGAGGAGCCCCAAACAAGGCTCAGAAACTGTCCGGGAGGTCAGAAACTGTCCGGGAGGAGCCCCAAAAAGGCTCAGAAACTGTCCGGAACTTTTTTCTACTTTTGTTTTGTTGTCTCTCTCTCTCTCTCTCCCTTTCTCGCTCGCTCTCGCTCGCTCTCGCGCTCGCTCTCGCACTCGCACTCGCGCTCGCTCTCGCACTCGCACTCGCGCTCGCTCTCGCTCTCTCTTTCTTTGTTTTTTTTTTTTTTTTTTCTCTCTCTCTCTCTCTCTCTTTCTCCTTGCCTGTCTTTCTCTTTCAGGGGGTTTCGGGCGGGGCCCTGCACTGGGCGCGCCCGTGTTCTGGTACGCAGCGGCTCTGGAAACGGTTTGGCGCAGGACGTAGCTCATGCTCACCCCGAAGATTGCATGATGATGTTGAACTTTGAGGGACTTCGCAGCGCAGAAGTGCATCTCTCACCCCCCCCCCAAATCCTTGCAGAACCTCTACACCTTAACTGCGTGACAACAATACACAACCTGTTTTTGTTGTTTCGTCTCCTCGGTACAAAAGCATTAGGGCACTTAATAAGCACACTCAAGATACCCTGAGCTTGAAAATGACAGACAACCCTAAACCCTAAACCCTAAACCCTAAACCCTTAACGCTTAATTGCTTGTCCAGCAGACGTCTGCACCCAGCACCGGCAGCACCAGCACGCCATCAGAGGAGAGGGAACTGGCAGGATGGAGGCTTCCGGCTGAAAAGGGTTTAGGGTTTAGGGTTTATAGGGTTTAGGGTTTAGGGTTCAGGGTTTAGGGTTTAGGGTTTAGGGTTTAGGGTTTAGGGTTTAGGGTTTAGGGTTTAGGGTTTAGGGTTTAGGGTTTTGTTGAAAGGCTCTACTGGGGCCAGCTCCTGTTGCTGGGGGGTTTGAAAACTCAGGGAAATGCATGCCTTCTTAGACCGTAGCAACCCGGGTCTCTCAACCCTAAACCCTAAACCCTACACCCTAAACCCTAAAATTGCAGGATCACCCTGGAGACTAATATGGGAACACCAAACATCGAGAGCATGGAAAGAATTGGGAGGGGGGGGGGGGGGGGTCCCTCTTGAAACCTCAACCCTAAACCCTCAAACCCTGTCTCCTTGTCCTAAATCCTAAACCCTAAACCCTAAACCCTAGCCCTAAACCCCAAACCCTTGTTCACTCAGCTGCCTGGAAACCTCGGAACCGCACATTCGCGAGAGTCGAAAGCAGCTGCGCTTGAAAATACATGGGCAGTTCGGTCATGGGGGGGGCGTGTATCCTAAACCTGAATTGAATCCGAAACCCTATGGCCTCTTTTGGGGCTCTGGTTTAGGGTTTAGGGCTTGGGGTTTAGGGTTCACCTTAATCGAGTTTCATAGGCAGTCTACGAAAGGCTCTGACCTTACCGTCACAAACACCAATCCCCTGGATTGGGTCTCCTGAAAATCGGGTTTCCCCCTGAAGCAGAGTCGAATCCACCTCGCACGTTCCAAAACAAAGGCTGGGCCCGACAGACCTTCCGGGCTTAGGGTTTCAAATTTAGGGTTTGACCCTGAACCCCCTAAACCCTAAACCCTAAACCCTAAACCCTCAAGGGAGGAAGGATGGCCTCGGCTTGAAGATCGCCGGAGACGGCTTCGACGTCGCCCGGCCGCCCATGGCGATGCGGGCTTGGAGCCCTTAACCCAAACTTAGAGCTACCTGTGCTGTTCTTCTTGATTTTGAGGGGTTTAGGGTTTAGGGTTTAGGGTTTAGGGTTTAGGGTTTAGGGTTTAGGGTTTAGGGTTTAGGGTTTAGGGGGGGAACGGGTGGGACGCATGGCCTTATCCTTTGTGCCTAAGAGGTTGTGACCGTAAAGGCGGAACCATGAACTCCGCAAAACTTGTAGGGCGTCTCGAGGCTTAAGCCCTGAACCCTAAACTCCTATAGCCTACGTTAACCCTCGCCTTGCATAGGGGTTTAGGGTTTCGGGTTTAGGGTTTAGGGCTTAAGGCTTAGGGCCCAATAACGTGGGCACGAGAGCCCCTCAGGATCTCGTAGTCAGGTCCCGAGTCCCTGGGAAAATAAGGCACGGACCCCTGCTCTTAAGCCCCAAACCCTGTACTAGCTTGCCGGGCACGGCAAAGTGTTGAGCAGCTTGGGTGCGTTGAAGTTCACGGTCGAGCGCGGCTCTAGGGTTTAGGGTTAAGGGTTTAGAGTTCATAAGGTGTTGAGGTTTCGGACTTGCGGTTCATGGTTTGAGGGTTTGAGGGTTTGGGATCTGTGATGGGCATGGGCAGTGAGAAGGAAGGATGCGCAGGGTTACAAGACCACTAGAAGTTCGTTCCCCCGGGTAGCCTTCGTGTGAAATTCGGTGAATAAGGCCCGCATGTCCCTAAACCCCAGACCCTAAACCCTAAGCTCTAAACCCCAAACCCTCAACCCTCAACCCTCAACCCTCAACCCCATTCAACAGTCTCAACCCTGCAAACCCTATAAACTCTCCGCGTGGCGTTACCCCCCAGAGGCCCAGGCAGTTGGTCTTCCAAAGCTTCCGACCTCCGCAAGCTGAATAGACTGAAGCCCTATAAACCCTAAACCCTAAACCCTGAAGCGGGTGTTGGGGTTTAGGGTTGATTACAGGGTCTAGGATTAAACAGAGTTTCGGGATTACCCTGCAAAATCTGCCCAAAGAAGGGTACCCCCAAGATTTTGGGACATAGGCTTGGGTGTTTCGGGTTTGGGGCGTTTACCCCAAGCCTGAAATCAGCCAACCCTCTACCCTTAAAGCCGCCTGAGCCCTAAACCCTAAACCCTGAACAACAAACCCTAAACCCTAAGCCCTGACCCTAAACCCTACAGAGACTTTGCTAAGTCACCGTACGTTGCCCCTACGGCTCCCCTGGTTAACCAGCTCGAGTTCGGAGATGTGCGTACGATCTTTAATAGTGCCAGACGTCTTCACCGTCAAAGGCCTGGCCAGTGAATTCGCAATGATTCAGTCCTACGTAGTTTGTCTCCAAGGAGCTTCTTCGAGACAGTCCGCAAGACCGCATGCATCAACCCTGCACCCTGAATGCCCTTAACCCTAAACCCTGAACCCTAACCCTAAACCCTAAACCCTAAACCCTAAACCCTAAATGCCCTAAACCCTAAACCCTGAACCCCAAGACAAGACTCCTAAAGACGTCCCCGCCGCCCCCCTGCCTTGGCCTTTGCAGCTCCCACCTGGGAAGAATGGACTAAACCCTAAACCCGAAACCCTAAACCCTAAACCCTAAACCCTAAACCGGGCCCAGGAACTTCGGGGATTGGGGTTTAGGTGCTCCTTTCTTTCAGGCTTTCGGGGGCTTCTGAGTCAAATGATTGTGGAGAACGTTTAGGGTTTAGGGTTTAGGGAATTGTTTTTGCTCGTTGCTTTTACTACCATGGGCTAGGACGACCCACGTTCCGCTTTTCGAAAAATCGGATCCCTGACAAGCCTAGTCAGTCAACAAAGGGCAGTGGTTTTACTCCTGAATGCTCCCCAAACCCTAAACCCCTAAACCCCTAAACCCTAAACCCTAAACCCTAAACCCTAAACCCTAAACCCTAAACCCTAAGCCTGAAAACATCGTTCAATTTGACTTGAGGCATCCTCGCGGCTCAACGGCTGCAAGGTGCAACGGCTTTGGTAGATGGCCCTACATGCCCTCTTATGAGGGTATTGAGGGCTAGCTGAAAAGGGGTGCAGGTGAACCCTGACGTGAACCCTGACCTCTCAACCCGGAAGCCAAACCCTAAACCCGATGCGAGATCAATCATGATAAGTCCCGACCCCGGTTACTAGTGAGAGCTAGAGCTCGAATTCGGGCCTTCACGGTTAACCCTAAACCCTAAACCCTAAACCCTAAAGCCTAAACCCCTCAACCTATAAGGAATGCCTGTGACTTTGGGGCTTAAGTCCTTTGCAGCATCCTCCGGGCGCAGGACATTGGGCCCATTGGGCCGATTGCGGGTGTCCTGCTATATTCATCGGGTTTAGGGTTTAGGGTTTAGGGTTTAGGGTTTAGGGGTTACGCATGTTGGAATTTCTCTAAATTCGGGCCCCTATTGGGGTCCTGATTATAAGGCTGCCCCTATTAGTCAGGGTACCCAGAAAGAGACCATCCTGTTAAGAAATGGTCATATGTCATATTATACAACACATAGCAACAATACTAATTTCGCCAGGCATGTGGTCGCACGGAACCTAGGCAACACAGATGGGTTGCACCGATAGGACACGCAGGCCATCCGGGCAGCTTGCGTAGCTCGCCCTAAACCGTAAGCCCTAAACCCTAAACCCTTGCTTTTGAAAAAATGACATGTCGGCGTTTTAGGGTTTAGGGGTTGCTTTGTGCTCGCAGCTTGAGATTCAAAAGGGGTTGGCTCCACCCCAACTCCTAGAACAAGGAACCCCCTACTGGTACCCTACTATAGTCACAGGTTTGATTCTGAGGGGTAGCCAGGAAGTTCTTGCGAAAGGCAACTCAACAGCAGGGTTCTAGGAAGATTTTGGTGGCGGCATGACGGCTTCAGGGTTTAGGGTGTAGGGTTTAGGATTTAGGGTTTAGGATCTACGGTGTAGGAGTTGTGATTCACAGGTTAGGCGCTTAGGGCCCTTGCTTTGGCTTGTGGAAACCCTAAACCCTAAACCCTAAACCCTAAACCCTAAACCCTAAACCCTAAACCCTAAACCCTAAACCCTGAACCCTGAACCCTGAACCCTGAACCCTGAACCCTGAACCCTAACCCTACCCCAGGGTTTGGCACGTGAAGGCTATGTTGGGGCACTGGATATGAGGGCTTGGAGTCTCGCGGCCCGTTGCGTCCTGCGCAGAGTACCCGAAGCGTGAGTTCGTGGACCCCACACTGTCCTGAGCGTTGGGGGTCTAGGGTTTAGGGTTTCCAGGAAACTAGTAGTTCGGTTACTAAAGCCTTTCAGGACCTAGTAATTAGGCCCCCTAGAAGGATAGGGAGACCCACGAACCCCAAAGCCATGTATCTGAATCCGGCGGCCATGACTTTGGGCCGTGTAGCGGACCAGCAGACGATACCAACTTCCGGATTCTAGCAACCCAAACAACTAAGCCCTAAACCAGACTACCAACTTCCGGATTCTGGCGCACCCCAACCTCTAAGCCCTAAACGCCCAAAGCCTGATCCCTTGATCCCTAACCCCCTGAACCTTTGCCATCAGAACTCGAGTCCCTTTCACACTTGCACCCACTCCTAGGGTAGGTACATGGTCCCTTAATATCGGCCCATAAATGGGGACCCCTGTATATGTGGCCCTTGTATACCCTACCCAACCCAAGGGCCCATACTTCAGAACCCTTTAAAGGAGGTAAGGGACCATATTCAAACCCTAACCCTAAACACTAAACCAAAACCCAAAACCCAAAACCCTAAACCAAAACCCAAAACCCAAAACCCAAACCCTAAACCCTAAACCCCGGGACCAGAAAACTTCCCTCCGACCCACGGACGCAGAAGAGGCTTTTGATATCCAAGGTCGGATGGCCGCAGTTCCCACACAGGATCAGTTCCAAGTTGATGCTCGGTTCGGGTTTCGGTGTTCAGGGATCATTCAGAGGTCACCCTAAACCCTAAACCCTAAACCCTAAACCCTAAACCCTAAACCCTGGTCCTAGAACTCAGATCCGGAAAAGGTGGGATCCGGCCTTTCTCTGCACGCAGAGCTCATGCAGGTATTCAGGAGATCCCAACTCGCCTCCCTGTACTCGTTTAGGGTTCTGGGTTTAGGGTTTAGGGTTTGGGATTTAGGGCTTCGGGTTTGGGGTTTAGGGTTTAGGCTTGGGGTTTAGTGTTTAGGGTCTATAGGGCTTAGGGCCTTAGGGAGTTCTTCAGGGTCCGAAAACCCAAGGAAACAACCTCGTAGCGGGCCTGGGTCGGATCTCTTGCGTCATGCACCCGGCACGCCCAAATCAGGTGGGAGCTTCAAGGAAACGCTGGGCTTTATCGGGTTTAGGGTTTATGGTTAGGGTTTAGGGCTGAGGGTATTAGGGCATTAGTATTAGGGTTTAGGGCTTGCGGGTTTGAGGACTATCTGGGGATTTAAGGTTTAGGCTTCAGTTCTTTTTGTGAGGGGGAGGGGGGATGTTCAACAGTTAAGCACAACGGCATAGTGCCGATTAAACCCTAGAAGCCGAAGTCCGAAATCCGATATACATTGTTTCTTATTGGATTTTTGAAGTACGAAATCCTGCAAAAAAGTAGGGACTACGCACTCCACCAGTGGGCAGGCGTCTTAGACGCGGCAGATGCGGATGCAAACAAGCAAACAAGCTGGCGGCAAGCCAGAGAAGGGGGGAAGGGGGCCTGCTCCACAACGACCTTCCGCGATTCTTGGTCTAAAGGCTGTACGACCCCTAAAGTTTTCCCTGAACACCTAAACCCTAAACCCTAAAGTTTTCTCTGAACCCAACGCTGCTGAACGAAAAAAAGATTCATAATTAACTTGAAAAGCACTGGGCCTCAACACATCCATGCAACCCTCAATCCACTCCCCTTTTACTGAGAACCCCAAGCCCCAGCCCCTAAACCCCAAACCCCAAACCCCAAACCCTAAACCCTAAACCCCAAACCCTAAACCCTAAACCCTAAACCCTAAACCCTAAACCCTAAACCCTAAACCCTAAACCCTAAACCCCAAACGCAACTCTGAAGCTGGTCGTGCGGGGTTTTGGGGGCTTCGGCCGTAGTTCAAGGGTTCAGGGTTAGGGGACTTAAGGTCCGGGACCCGAAGCCTGAACTGCCCGGGGCCGTCTGGGATGTTTAGGGTTAGGGTTTAGGGTTTAGGGTTTAGGGTTTAGGGTTTAGGGTTTAGGGTTTAGGGTTTGGGGTTTAGGGTTTAGGGTTTAGGGTTTAGGGTTTAGGGTTTAGGGTTTAGGGTTTAGGGTTTACCAAGGCAGACAGAGGAAGGAGGAGGTGTTGAGCAGCCCCCAGAGTCTTAAAAAAGATGCACCTAATTTCGAGCGACTTCTGTGTCGCATGGACCTTAATTCGGCCGGAGAAGTTGCCAGGGTTTAGGGTTTAGGGGGTTTAGGGGGTTTAGGGGGTTTAGGGGGTTTAGGGTTTAGGGCTTAGGGCTTAGGGTTAGGGACGGAGTAGTTGCCGGAAAGACTCGACAAGACTCTAACGTCTAAAGCCCCGAACCCCTAAACGACCCGGAGGGTTTAGGCTCTCGGGTCTCGGCTCCGTCCAACCTTGGCCCCAACAACCCACACCCTAAACTCTGTGAAGCCTACACAGCCCTAACACCTAGAATCCGCAAACCCTAAACCCTAAACCCTAAACCCTAAACCCTAAACCCTAAACCCTAAACCCTAAACCCCAAACCCTGTAAAGACTGGGAGGCCCTTTGCAACCAGATCATAACAAGGGGTACTTTTTTTCTTGGGGGCTGGCTACTTCAATAAGGGAACGCTGATCCAAAAACAAAGAAACGGGTAACTTCTCCATGGGCGGCAAAGCGCTACGACAGCATGCAGCATGCAAACAGGCCATGGGCTCGTAGACATCTCTCCCTCCAAGGCCATGATTGAAGGTTTAGGGTTTAGGGTTTAGGGTTTAGGGTTTCGGGTTTCGGGTTTAGGGTTCCTACACCCTAAACTGTAAATATCCGGGGCGGGTCCACGAACCGCATGTGCCGGCCCTCACCTGACCAGAGGGCAAAACATGGCCCATCGGACCTTCCACTGTCAGGTTTAGGGTTTAGGGTTTAGGGTGTAGGGTTTAGGATTTAGGGTTTAGGGTTTAGGGCTAGCACTCTCAAGCAGCGCCGGAACCTGAAACCCACACCGCCCAGAGGCGCTAAACAGCCCCAAGCCCCCGTAAAGCCCTAAACCCTAAACCCTAAACCCTAAACCCCAAACCCTAAACCCTGAACCCTGAACCCTAAACCTAAACCCAAACCCTGTACCCTAAACCCTGAACCCCTCATACATCCTGCACATCCTAAGCCCGGCGAAACAACTCTTCAGACTGAACTGACCACAACATCTCTTCTGCATGAAGCTAGGCTTTATGATTTAATTAGGGTTTAGGGTTTAGCAAAGCAAAGCCCGCGCTCGTGAGGATTGCCCTAAAACCCTTAAAACCCGTAACGCCCTAAACCCTAACCCCATCACCAAGGGATACAAGCTCGCACCCCAAGCCCCTTACTACTTGCTAGAATTGGGGTGACCCTTTCAGGGGTTGGGGCAGGCATCGTTAGGGGTTAGGGTTTAGGGCTTAGGGCTTAGGGGTGTTACTCGTTAAGGGCCCCTTTGGGGGGCTGTTCTCTGCAGTCCCCCAAGCCTGGGATCCAAAACGCACGGCTCCAAGGCAAATCCCTTGAATAAGTAGCCCTGGCCCTAAACTCTAAGCCCGAAGCCCTAGTTCAAAACCAACAGACCTTAAGCCCTAAACCCAGAGAGCGCACGAGGAGCGCAAAAGCAGGATCTGAACCACATCAGCTGCCACCGTGAGACGACCCTTTGAACTATCGACCCGGGCGGGAGGGCGGGGCCCTCAAGGAATCTGCGAATCACTTGAGGAGGGATTTTGAAGCCAAACAGGCTTGCAGAGAGACTCAGCTGATGAACCATTTCATCTCTTGGCTTTGCAGACTTCAGCACGCTGCCATCCAAGTGAACGCTCACAGCAACAATAGCCCCCTCATTGTTGCGATATCGCTTTCCATGATCCCTCTGACGTGGAAACGGTGCTTGACAAAACTGCTGTTTGGCCAGCTGGAACGAAGAGTATGCTGAGCGGGCACGCCGACCTTTATTTCTCCACAGTTGCTTCTCAGTGCCACCTTCCACTGCTGGTTAGAGAGCGCACGAGGAGCGCAAAAGCAGGATCTGAACCACATCAGCTGCCACCATGAGACGACCCACTCCCCCGCACTGGTGGCTTGCAGAAGCCGCCGCAGAGACATTTTCACAAAGCCAGAGGCCCACTCTTCCGTCAGCATCAGGCACCTTCCAAGCCGAACCAGAAAACATCACGAATGGAGCAGATCGTGGGAGCCCTTCTCGAAGAAAACAGTATCCAGCCTCTCCTGCGGCTGGTCGAGATGACTGCGCTCAGAACGCGCAAACAAATCGCGCTATACCCGGTAACCTTCGAGAGAGCGTCAGTGGTAAGGCCTGTACAAAGGAACCAAACAAAAAAGAAACACAACACCAGCCCTAAACCAAAACTACACCCAAAACTTCTGCTTGCCGATGCTTCTGCGGACTGGCCGTCTCGCAGGCGGTGGCTGGCGTCTTCCGCGGCTTGGCCGGTCTGCAGGGTTTGACTCGCTAGGGATGTAGATCAGTCTGGGCAGGAGGTCAGCTGCCATGACGTGTGCTGCTGCTGACCGCAAGCAAGTGCGCAAAGGGCGCGCAGAGCTTCTGCCTTTGCTTATCGCGCCCACCACTACTTTCGCGTCAATCAAGAAGGGCACCTTGCGCCCATGCTTGTTGGCCTGCCTGCAGATCCATTTGAGCGCAAGCAAGAAAGCATGGGCCTCCAGCACTCCTGAATGCGCCATCCACTTTGCTTGCTCAGAGATGACAGTCTTAAAGTCCCGCTGTGTGTACCGAAGCTGTCGTGGTTTGCCAAGCCGAGAGACATAGGCATCATCGTCTTCTTCAGGAGTGAGACGTACGTAGTCACCACGTCGCTCTGCCAGGCGGCAGACTGTGGCAGCTTCGGCCTGGGTGCATCAACAGACGGCCACTCCAAAACCGAACTCCGGAGCTGCGTCAGCAGCGACCAGCTGCGGCAGCGGCTCTCTATCGAGCCGAGCGGTCAAAAGAGGCGCCAGCAGCAGCGTAACCAGCATCTCGTTCAGGGCTGCCGGCGGCACGTTGATCTTTTCAGCGGGCGGCTCCCGCCTCACGAAAGCATATGCGGCATCGTATATGGAGAAAAAGCCACGCTGCAGCAGCGCAAACCATTGCCAAACACCAAGATTCGCGTTGAAACCCAGCGGACTGGCCTTTTCTTCGGTGAGCAGGTCCAGTGTGCGACAAATACATGAGCAAAGCTTGCTGCGGCTCGGTTGCGCGACGGCCGGGCTGTTTGTGAGGTCACAACCCAGAGCTGTTAGACTCTCCGCCAGCGAGACGTCTTTGGCTAGGTTCCTTGGAACGCACTTTTCGTCAAACGCCCTGTCCAATTTTTCCAACCGCTTGGCGCCCTGCTCAGCATTCTTGTGAACCAGAACAGTATCATCTGTAGCCACCAAGCAAACTTCATCATGGCAGCTCGGCGTGTCATGATCCACACTCAGAATCTGTTCCTCAGGGATGCCGGCGGCCAAGCAAACTGCCAAAGTGGCATCTTGCGCCACTGCTGAGGACCAAGAAAAGCCCATGGGCCAGACCGCATGTACAGGGTACACGCAAAAATCTCCCAAGAGATCCCCACGTTGTACGTCTTGACAGGCTTCCCAGATGTCGTCAACGCTCATGCCAGCATGAACAAGTTCCTTCACAGTCACGGCCGGTTGACCAAAGTAAGGCTGCAAAGCATCAGGGACCTGCAGGACGTCAAAATACGTCGAGGCATCTCTCTTGGAAAAGTATATTCGCTGTCCTGGCTCCACCTCCATGTCAAGGAAAGATGCAGGGCTCGCCAAACGTCTGGGTCTGGGCGGCCGAGCTGCAACTTGTGACAAGTCTGCACCATTCCATATTTTGCGCTGTCGACCTCCGGATTTAGCAGCAGCAAAAACGCCACCGATGCCTGCAATCTCCTTACGGAGCTTTAGCTTCCCACAACGCAGTTCTCTGACCGTGAGAGCTATGTACTCGGCGCGCTGGCTCACAGGAATGGTCTGCTCCAAAGTCAAGCCTGGGCCGGCAGGAAAAACTTCAGCTGCTGACTGTATCTGAGCACCAAGCTTTTCTCCTACCAGCCTGGAAGCATCACAGGTAGCAGCCTTTGCAGGAAGATCGACAGCTTCTGCCCGGATGTGCTCGTAAGAACCAAAAGCCCCTGGCTCACAAGCTGCAAAAGAGCCACGCCAAGGCAACGAAGAGCCAAGTTCCTCCTTCAAACGCTGCAGGAAACTAGCTGTCATCCTGCAAACGTGGATCTGCGTGGCCTTTTGAGCTGTGGACGGAAATTTGTTCATCGAAGCATGCCCAAAAGAAGCTTTCATCCCGGTCTGCAAGCAGTTAAGCGTACCCAAGCAGAAGTTGGAGACTTTCAACACCACTTCGGCGTCCTTGAAAGAATGCTGCACCTCATCTGGCCACGCGTGCACAGGAGGGACAGGAAAGAGCGCCCGCAGCGGAGTCCCAGGAGCTTTGGGCGGTGCGTTTTGCCACTCCCTGATGTAAGAAGCCACATTGAGGTGCGAAGACACAACCAGCGACGCCAAAGCCTGTAGAAGCTCATGAGCGGCACAATCATGATGCGTCATGGTCGGAATGTCATGAGTCTGTTCCGCCTTCGAAGTCATATCGTCGCCCATGTCGCGCGGGGGCTCGCCTTGCTTCAGGCCATGCTGGAAAGGACATCGCACTGATCGGGCTATGAGCGTCTTCAAGTGGTGCAACGTGGCTCGCCATCGATTCCTCCTATTCCTGGCAGGCGAACTGTGTGCTGACTCTGCCCACTTCTCCAATCCCATTTGGGCGGCAGTAAAGCAAATCAACAGAAACAGAAACCCACCATGGCGGGCCCTCAAGGAATCTGCGAATCACTTGAGGAGGGATTTTGAAGCCAAACAGGCTTGCAGAGAGACTCAGCTGATGAACCATTTCATCTCTTGGCTTTGCAGACTTCAGCACGCTGCCATCCAAGTGAACGCTCACAGCAACAATAGCCCCCTCAACCCCTTGTAGGCCCGAAATTGTGAACCCCCATATTCTGAGGTTTGGGGCTTTGGGGGGAGTTTGTCTAAACCCCAAACCCTGAACCCACCTGCATGCACTCAGCCCGTCCCACCAGGAGCGGATGAATCGCCATCTGCACAGGCTTAGGGTTTAGAGGGTATGTCGGGTTTCAAACCCAGGGCCTGGGTTTAGGGTGTTCAGGGCTTTCGAAGTTTGCTTTGGGGTTGGTTTGGGGGGCTCGATCTTGATGTAGGGTTCGAGGTGGGTGCAAGGCAGTTTCCGGGTCGATTCTGAGTAGTTCGGGCCTTGGGATTTTACGTGCTTTCCCGGGACCCTGAACCCCTAAACCTCGAAGCCTGTAGCCCATGGCTTGAGGAAATTTTGTGGCGACTGCAGGCTATCCTCAGACTAAACCCTAAACCCTAAACCCTAAACCCTAAACCCTAAACCCTAAACCCTAAACAAGTTGCATTGCAAAACATCACAAGAAACCCTCTACCCCTCAGTTGTCTTCAGCCGTTTAGCCCCGGCAGCCCCTAAACCGCCCAAGCCCTAAACCCTAAACCCTATAAACCCTATAAACCCTATAAACCCTATAAACCCTATAAACCCTATAAACCCTATAAACCCTATAAACCCTATAAACCCTATAAACCCTATAAACCCTATAAACCCTATAAACCCTATAAACCCTATAAACCCTATAAACCCTATAAACCCTATAAACCCTATAAACCCTATAAACCTCTAAACCCTCACCCCCCCCCCCCCCCCCTCGGCTCTTCGAGTCCAACCTCTGTGAGTCCCAATGTCTAGGCTTCAGGGTTGACGTCTTACGTTTTGAGATGTATAGATGGACTTTAATGGGAAGCCCAAACCGGGAACCCCAAGAATATAGTGTGAGAATATACACGGAATACAAGGACGGTTTAGGGTTTAGGGTTTAGGGTTTAGGGTTTAGGGTTTAGGGTTTAGGGTTTAGGGTTTAGGGTTTAGGGTTTAGGCGGCCCTGGTGGGTATATTCCTATTAAACTCCTACTACACGTCTTGGGGTTCCCATTCGGATCCATCTCTTTCTTGGAGGGTTAACCTCAAAGCCTAAACCCTATTCAGAGAGTATTTTGCTTTCGGGTCTGCACTGATGGGAATTCAGAGGGCTCAACGGCTTGGATTTCGGATTTGGGGGAACCCTAAAACCCAAACACTTTACCCTAAACCCTAAACCCTAAACACTAAACCCTAAACCCTAAACCCTAAACACTTTACCCTAAACCCTAAACCCTAAACCCTAAACCCTAAACCCTAAACCCTAAACCCTAAACCCCTGGCCTCGACTGGGATTCGCCAGTGCCGCCTCCATGACTTCCATGCGCTGCACCAGCTTCTGTATCCCCTGCTCCACCTGGGGGGGGGGGGGGTTAGGGTTTAGGGTTTAGGGTTTCGGGGTTTCGGGGTTTAGGGGTTTAGGGTTTAGAGTTTCGGGGCTAGTGGGGTTTAGGTTTAAGGCTTTGGGGGTTTGAGGTGTGTTTTCACCTTTTTTCCCCCTGCTCCACCGGGCAGTTTGTGGCGTTTTGGTTTTCACCTTTTTTCCCTGCTCCACGGGGCAGTTTGTGGCGTTTTGGGAACGGAATTCTGTTGGGAGTCGTACTTTTGAAGGGTCCCAAAACCCTGAACCCCAAACCTCGGGGATTCTACGGGCTGGGGTTCTGCTTCCATAGCCAGACGGGGTATGTCAAGAATCCAAGACAAAAGGGCTTGGGGTTTCGGGCTTAGAGTTTAGGGCTTGTTTAGGGTTTAGGGTGAAGTGTTTAGAGCTTATTGACGCAGCAAGGAGGGAGGGCTTTGGGTCAAGTGAACCCAGCACCACCCCCAAGCCACACCAACAACACCAGAAACGGCGGTGTCTCAAGAATAGCCGCAAACTAGGTCCCCGAGCAACCTGGGCCTAGAGCACACGACCCGCCCTACTTTGAATATACTTTTCTAGGTATAAGTAGCAAGAATAGGAACCCAGAACCAACAAAAAAAGTATTAAAGTAAACCCTGAACCCTGAACCCTGAACCCTAAACCCTAAACCCTAAACCCAAACCGTAAAACCTAAACCCGCAACGCAGCCTATAGAAAAAGCAGCACCTTGTGAAGGCTGTGGATCATCCTGGGCGTGTGGTGCTCATGGTCGCGGCCACCTCAGGAAGCCAGGCAAACCCATGCGCCTTAGACCCGAAACCCTAAACCCTAAACCCTAAACCCTAAACCCTAAACCCTAAACCCTAAACCCTAAACCCTAAACCCTAAACCCTAAACCCTAACCCTGCACAGAGCCCTAATCCCACAAGCTCGAGGCTCCCAACACCCCAAGGCCCTTAAAGCCTTGCTTCCAAAGGGGCTTAGGGTTTCGGGCTCAGGGATTGAAGGGGTTTAGGGTTTAGGGTTTAGGGTTTAGGGTTTAGGGTTTAGGGTTTAGGGTTTCGTGTTTAGGGGGGTTGTGAGTGGCGCTTTCGGGAACATAAGCTTCCTCCTTGCCCTAAATTCGATCGGCTTGGGCAGGTTGATAAGTGCAAGGACAGCCCATAGGCGCAGCAAAGGGTTGTGGAGTTTAAGTCTCGTGGGGCTTAGGGTTTCAGATTACCTTGTCGGCTTGAGCAGTTCGGCCTCTTAAAGCCCCCCCCCCTAAGGTTTAGAGGTTCATGACGGGTGTTTAGGCGGGAGTAGGGTTTCGTTGAGCTTCCCCCCTAAACACCCTAAAACCCTAAAACCCTGAAACCCTAAAACCCTAAAACCCTTAAAACCCTAAACCCTAACCCTGACCCTGCTAAGAAGGCCACTGGTTGCAGTAGACATCGCGTCCTCGCGGGCACGCTGGAGGTATCTTCCAGGCTGCTACAGCAGCTACAGGGGTTTAGGGTTTAATGTTCTAAGCTTCTAGGATATAGTTGAGAGGGTTGAGGGTGAACAGAGCATCTCTGGCGGTCGACCTTTACGTTTCCCGATTCTAACGTGTTCCTTCCGGGCGGGCGCAAGGAAAGGTTCTTGGGACCGAAGGTCGGCGGCTGCGCTTCACAAACCCCTAAACCCTAAACCCTAAACCCTAAACCCGAAACCCTCTCCTCCATAGGCGCCGCAGCACGGGAGTTGCCCACGCCTGGAAAGGAGCGAAACCCTCCAACCTCCACACAAGCCCCCTAAAACCCTAAACCCTAAACCCTAAACCCTAAACCCTAAACCCTAAACCCTAAACCCTAAACCCTAAACCCTAAACCCTAAACCCTAAACCCTAACCAGGATGGGCTATGAGGCCATGTAATCCCCATAATCAACCCTATAAAGGGCCTTCTTAAGCGGTTTAGGGTTCAAGATCCCATCCTGGTACACGCCTGATTTTGGGCCGATTCTCTGGCAGTGTTGAAGGGTTCTTGGGCCCATGAAACTTCGAATTGACCTTTCGGGTAGGTAATGGTCCACGTGTATAGGGAGACACACAACTGCAGTTTCACTTTTCGCTTTTGTTTGAGGGGGTGGAATTCTCTCAATATAGCTTCTGCATCATTGTACTGACCATGGGAATAGCCTTGGGCAGACCCTACGCCCCTTTCTCCTGCAAGGACTGTTTAGCAGGGCAGGTGATTGTTCCGAGCGCGCACGAGCGATCAAGAAGAATTGGGCCGAAGTTGAAGCCGATGCTCCAGGAGACAAAGTCGTCCCGCCTCCCTTTAGCAGCCAAACATAAAGACTCATCTGTGTTAGAACTTGTGGTTGGGAGGTTGGGCTTCCAGGGCCGAAAACCTGGTTTAGGGTTTAGGGTTTAGGGTTTAGGGTTTAGGGTTTAGGGTTTAGGGTTAGGGTTTAGGGTTTAGGGTTTAGGGTTTAGGGTTTTAGGGTTTAGGGTTTAGGGACCCTGTAGACCTTGCCTGTGTGCTCACAGTGCCGCACGCTGTTCAAGCTGTTCAGTGTATCTTGGCCAGGGGAAGGGTTTAGGGTTTAGGGTTTAGGGTTTAGGGTTTAGGGTTTAGGGTTTAGGGTTTTGGGTTTAGGGTTTAGGGTTTAGGGTTTAGGGAAGGGTCCGGGCAATGTAGCATTCTACGCAGTTTCAAGCACGAGGTGATCTAATTCCACATGAGGATTTGGGCGGAACTGTCTGATCGTAGATGGACTCCTAAGTTTGAAGATTTCCCCTGCTGTTGGTTTTGCTGCTTTTCTTGTCCCGAAGGGAGGGCTTTAGTATGAGGGGATAGAGACTCGTTGAATGAATGATAGCATCAGGCATTGACATGGGGCCTGCAGAAGTATATGGATGCTCCGCGGGGGACTCGCGTGGCGTCTAGAAAACAACGCAGCTCCGAACTGCTACCAAACATGAACAGCTACAAAAAACTTGAAGCCAAAAGGAACCCAGAAACCTAGGTAACCCTAAACCCTAAACCCTGAACCCTGAACACTGAACCCTGAACCCAAAACCCTAAAACCCCAAATAAACCCTAAACCATAAACCCTGAACCCAAGCCTTTTGCGTGGCCTCAGTCCATGGCCCCCTAAACCCCTCATCCCACGAGCAGCAACCCTGCCCTGAGCCCTAAACCCGCAGACCCTCCGTCCGCACTGCCCACCCCGGGTTTAGGGTTTAGGGTTTAGGGTTTAGGGTTTAGGGTTTAGGGTTTAAGGTTTAAGGTTTAAGGTTTAGGGTTTAGGGTTTAAACCCCCCGCACCCGCAAACGCGTTGAACCTTTTCCTGAGGTGCACGCGGCGGCGCCGGAAGCAGTCAGGCTTCCTGCCGAGAGGAAGGGGGCTTAAGGGGGCTGAAGGGGGGTTTAGGGTTTAGGGTTTAGGGTTTAGGGTTTAGGGTTTAGGGTTTAGGGTTTAGGGTTTAGGGTGGTCAAGCTTTGCTTGTATAAGGCTCACCATTCGATTGTCTTGGGCTTGTGCTTCGGGCGCAAAGATTGAAAAGGTAGGTTGAGGGTGTTTCGTTGCTTGCGTTACTGGGAGATAGGTTGTGAACGGAGACCGGCTGAACCCCTATAAACCTAGAGGGAAATTTTTGTGGGGTTCGGACCTGGGTGTTCTTTGGCATAGTGCAAACTGTGTACGACCACGTTAACAGCATCGAGAGCACCCTAAGATGATATGACCCCATAAACCCTAAACCCTAAACCCTAAACCCTAAACCCTAAACCCCATGGAGGCCGAAGAGCATCCCTCTGTAGAGTTTGGGGGCTAGGGCTGCCCAGACCCCAAACCCCAAGCAACCACGAAACCCAAGAAATCCAAGGGTTTAGGGTTTAGGGTTTAGGGTTTACGGTTTAGGGTTTAGGGTGCGGGAGCTGGGCGCCTGAAGACTTCCGTGCGACATTGGAGCATGCGCCGGATGGTGCCTGTGCTGCGGAAGGGTTCCCCACGCCTCCCCCTGCAGAGGAGGGTTTGGGATTTAGGGTTTAGGGTTTGGGGTTGAGGGTTTGGGGTTTAGGTCTAGGGTTTAGGGTTTGGGGTTTAGGGTTTGGGGTTCAGGGTTTCAGTCCACCAAACCTACGCCTACACCCAAAAGAATCCACCCAAGAATTGTAAAGTAGGTAATCTTTCGGGGTAGCTTTGTGGAAGGTTGGAAACCCTTACGGGCGGACCCTAAACTGTCTAAGCCCTAAGCCCGAAGCCCTAACTAAGCTCCAAATCCTAAACCCACAAAAGGCCAACTTCTTCCAGTGCAGTGTCGGTGGGGCTCATCGGTTCAGAATCTCGGTTGAAGGTCTCTAAAGACCCTGAAGCTCAAAAGCCCTACGCCCCAAGAAGCCCTAAAACCCTTTCACCACCCTAAAGCCCCAAGAAATCCTAAAGCCCCAAAACAAGCCCTAAAGCCCTGAAGCTCCAAACCGCCCTAACGGCCCTTGAGAAGGAACCCTAAAACCCCAGAGCATCTTAAGGAAACCTTAAAACAACCCAAAGGTGAGAGAAGCCCTAAACGCTAAACCCTAAAGCCTAAAGCCTAAACCCAAAACCCCAAGGTTTGAGCCCCGGCCTTTGTCCAAGACTTGGCCAGGTCCCGGCTCGGCACCTTACAAGGATTTAGGGCAGTTTAGGGTTTCGGGTTTGGGGTTTAGGGTTCTTAGGGTTTTGAGCTTGTTTTTGTTTTTTCGGGGCTTTGGGGGTCTATGGTGCTAGGTTTGGGGGGTTTTGAGTTTTGAGGGTCTTGGGTTCTAGGGTTTCAGGGTTTTAGGGTTTGGGGCTTTAGGGTTTCGGGCTTCTGGGGTTTTAGGGTGTTAGGGTTTCGGGCGTTAGGGTTTTAGGGTTCAGGGTTTTCGGGCTTTAGGGCTTTTAGGGTTTAGGGCTTTTGCTTTCTGTATTGTGCGAGAGTCTTTTCTGATTTTGAAGGAGTCTAGTTGGTAGCCCAGTAACCACATCAAAACAAGGTTACCCTGTTTGGGGTGGGTACTTTTTGATGGGAGCTAGGACGAGAATTGACCCTTATTCCCTTATAGACCCCTTCTAAACCGAAACCTATTGATTCCTGGGCCTGCTCTTGGGCCTAGGCAAGCCCTAAACCCTAAAACCTAAACCCTAAACCCTAAACCCAAAAAGCCGGTGCCTTGATTCGGCAGCGGGAGAAAGCTTGATGTGCCCCCCCAAGTCATTAAACCCTAAACCCTAAACCCTAAACCCTAAACCCTAAACCCTAAAACCCTAACCCTAAACGCCACATCCGCAAGCACATCGGCCCATCCATCTGTACCGCCGCCGCCTTTTTGTCTTCTTGAACCTCTGCTTCACGCGAATGTGACGCTGAATTCGCGAATTTCTTGAAGGTGGGTCAAAGCATCGAAATTCCGCTTGCTTGCTCGTACGAAACGGATGCTCTTGTGGCATCCCAATCGGCCACCAAGTCTATTCGCTTTGGGGTTGAGGGCTCCTAGGGCTATGCGGTTAAGAGGGTTTACGGTTACCCACCCCAAACCCTAAACCCTAAACCCTAAACCCTAAACCCTAAACCCTAAACCCTAAACCCTAAACCCTAAACCCTAAACCCTAAACCTAGGATTTCAATGGGTTTTGGGGTTGTGTGCGCTGGGGGCCACCTAAAACCCCTGAACCCTAAAACCCTAAACCCTGAATCACTCAAACCTAACACCTAAAATTCTGTAAGTCCCAAGCCCACGTGTTCGTTTAGAGGATTCAGGGGATTCAGGGGATTCAATTGCTTCAGGGGTTTAGGGTTTAGGGCTCACCTAGCACGAACCTACGCAGCAAAAGCCATCGGCACTAGGCCCGCAAACGTGGGGATTTCTCTTGGGCCTCCTGTTTAGGATTGAGGGGTTTAGGGTTTAGGGTTTAGGGTTTAGGGTTAGGGCTTCGGCTTAGGCTGGTGGGTGGGTCAACAGCTGACTGCCCGAATCTATGATACAACGAAGCTCCAGCATCTAACTCCACGACATGATGTCTTTCAATGGTAGGGTTTAGGGTTAGGGTTAGGGTTTAGGGTTTAGGGTTTAGGGTTCAGGGTTCAGGGTTCAGGGTTCAGGGTTTAGGGTTTAGGGCTTAGGGTTTAGGGTTTAAGGTTTGGGGTTCAAACTCTAAACCCTAAACCCTAAGCTAGTTCATGGCTGGGAAAATACTAAACATGTAGTGTTTCTATTCTTTATAGGGTTTAAGTACCCTTAAACATGTAAAATGGTACCCAACCCTGACAAAGTAAACCCTAAACCCTAAACCCTAAACCCTAAACCCTAAACCCTAAACCCTAAACCCTAAACCCTAAACCCTAAACCCTAAACCCTAAACCCTAAACCCGAACCTACAGGCTCATCCCGAAGCCACCCACAGGCCTGGATTCGCAGCGTCGCCAACCGCCCGGTGCGGCACCGCAGCCGTGCCTCGCAACCCCGGTTCCCGTAGAGGAAATCTTTCTAAACCCTAAACCCTAAACCCTAAACCCTAAGCCCTAAACCCTAAACCTAAACCCTAAACCCTGATCCCTGGGCAGAGTGTGCATTGTCCTTCCCCCTTCCTTGAGGGTGTAGACAATGGTGCAGCGCCGATGTCGGGGCTGTTTTTGGGGAGAAAGGCTCGCCGGGTTCAGGGTTTCGGGTGTGTGGCCAAGGGAGCAAATAAAGCACCACGAACTGAAAATAGTCGATGAACATTTAGGCCGTCTCTGCTAGAACGTGGAGTGCAGGGCACGTAGCTAGGGCTTGGGCAACCGTAAGCCATCCGAAGCCCCAAATCCTAAACCCTGAACTCTAAACCCAAAAAACCTTCGGCCCCCTAACAATCCGGTTCAGCCCTAAACCCGAAACCAGAAACCCGAAACCCTAAACCCTAAACCCGGTCGAACCCCAAATTCCGAGCGCCGCGCCCAAGTCCGAGCTCTTCCGGGACCGGAAAGTGTTGGGTGGTGCCTCAAACTTCTCATCCTGCCAGTCTGACATGTAGGGTTTCGGGTATCAGGTTTAGGGCCTAGGCTCCCGTTCTGGGGTGGCGCCACCCCGGCGACGGGGAGGTGCAGACTCGGGGGCTTGAGGCTAAACGTCGGACATGCACTTTCCGCACCTTTCGTCTCCTATCTCCGCCCCGACTATGGGCTTGGGTTTGGGGTGTAGGCTGTAGGGTTTCGGGTTTGGGGTGTAGGGCTACGTTACGAGCCCTCATAGTTGCGGCACCCAAAGACCCATGAGAAAGCTGATTTTCTGCTACCAGTCCGTAGCTCCTCAGGTGAAAGGGTCCTGAACTTAGTGGGTTTTGGGGGCTTTGCGTGGTTTCAAGGTGTAAGGCAAAAGGCATATCTTCCTATGGCTTTGATGTCGTCTTGGGGCCCCCAAAGGACAAAGGACCTTAAAACCTTAAACCCAAACGGAAGGAAGCTATAGGGTTCTCAAGGGTTTCAGGTTTAGGGTTTAGGGTTTGGGGTTTAGGGTAACCCAAGGCTCCCTCATGCTCCCCAGCCCCGAAGGCTTCCTAAGCTTCCCGAAGGTTCCGTAGGTACCTGCCTTTCATGAAACCCTTTCCCCAAACCCTAAACCCTAAACCCTACACCCTAAGCCCTAAACCCTAAACCCTCAACCCTCAACCCTCAACCACAACCCTATAAGCTAGGAAGACCAACTCCCTGCACTGAACTCAGTCCTGCTGGCTCGAAGTTGGCTTTTCGCGGCTGTGGGTGTCGTTCTGCACCAGTTTGGAGAAGTGCAGTGCGTAGGTCGTAAAGCCCTATGATTCTAAACCCTAAACCCTAAACCCTAAACTCTAAACCCGAAACCCTGCAACCTGAAGCCCTTTTGATTTGGGTCTAGAGGTTGGGTTTGCAGAGGAAGTGGGGGGTGAAAGGCTCGACAGTCGGGAATCAGGTACCTCCCATTCAATGCATGCCCAACCACATACTATTATTGAACCCTACCCTAAACCCTAAACCCTAACGAGCCATTTTTGAGCAAAAGAAAGGAGGAAAATATAGTGAGCCAAAGACCACAACTGACCCCTGAAAATCTCAAAGTACTATCCTGCAAGTAACCTGCGCAGGGGCGCACCAGAGGCACTCAGTTCAGGGTTTAAGGCCATCTTTTTTTATCCCACCTGCACCAGAAAGTAGGTTGGGTCTCTGAGGATACTCGAACCCCCTCGATTCGTGGTAGGACTTCCCTCTAAAAACCTCCCCAGTATGGACTCTGACACCCCATCTCCTTGGGAACTGGCCTGGCGACCGATGGTGACGGAAGGCTTTTTTTTTGCAAGTAGGTTGATTTGAGCTTATAAACCCTGGCCCTAAAAGGAATGGGTTAGGGAGCGCTGTCGCCAAAAGTGTTCGAGAACGTGTCAAGCCTCAGCACATTGGCCGGCTTGACCTTGAGGTGGTCTTGAGACCCTGAACCTTCCGCTGGTAACCTGAAGCATCCCACACCCCGACAGGCCCTAAACATACCTAACCACAAGCCCTAAACCTTAAACCCTAAACCCTAAACCCTAAACCCTACAAATGCCCAAGCACCCTCCAAAGCCCTCACAAGGTCGGGCCTTCTCTTCTCCCAGGTCGGCATGGGGATTCCAAACTTCGCCTTGAACCCGAAAGGGTTTAGGGTTTAGGGCTAGGGTTTAGGGTTTCGGGTTTAGGGTTTAAGGTTTAGGGTTTAGGGTTTGTTTAGGGTTTTGGGTGTTTAGGGTTTTGGGTGTTTAGGGTGTTGGGTGTTTAGGGTTTTGGGTGTTTAGGGCTTTGGGTGTTTGGGGTTTAGGGTGTTTAGGGTTTTGGGCGTTTAGGGTAAGTAGGGTTTGGGGTTTGGGGCTTGGGGTTTAGGGTTTTGGGTGTTTAGGGTTTTGGGTGTTTAGGGTTTAGGGTGTTTAGGGTTTAGGGTTTAGGATGATTAGGGTTTAGGGTGTTTGGTTCAGGGTGTTTAGGGTGTAGGTTTTAGGCGATTAGGGTTTAGGGCGTTTAGGGTTTGGGGTTTGGGGCTTACTTCTTACCCTAAACCCTTACGCTGGACACCTTGGCAGGAAAGGGGGAAAGGTTGGGACCAAAACCCTAAACCCTAAACCCTAAACCCTAAACCCTAAACCCTAAACCCTAAACCCTAAACCCTGAGTTCTCTAGAAGAAGGTCTTTGAGATAGGGAGCCGACTCTTGGGGCTGAGGGCTTAGGGTTTTAGGGTTATAGTGTTTTTAGGGTTTAGGGTTTAGGGTTTAGGGTTTAGGATTTAGGGCTAGAGTTCACGGCTTCGGTTTGAGAAGCTTCTGAGATTTCAACATCAGGCCCCAGGTCAAGTTGAGACCAGTGCGCTGCCATGATATAGGGCCAAACTTATCGGGGTGCTGGGTGCAGGCTTTAACCCTAACCCCAAACCCCAAGCCCTTGGATGTTCCCCTCTTATACGAGCAGTCCACACAAACAGCCCAGAATGGGATTATCCCTATTAAGGACTTTTAGTATAAGGGCGAGCATCCCAACCCCAAACCCCGAAACCCTCGCCCTCAACCCTAAACCCTAAACCCTAAACCCTAAACCCTAAACCCTAAACCCTAAACAACATCTCCTTGCAGCTGCAGTTGCTCTGCGTTACCTGGGAGCAGTCGCTGCTGTCAGAGCCAGCACGGCTGGCCTTCGGGCGCGGGAGCATGGGCGTTCGGGCGTAAGGGAGCCACACTTCTGCTCCGGAGGGTTTAGGGTTTAGGGTTTAGGGGTTAGGGGTTAGGGTTTAGGGTTTAGGGCTTGGCCGAAACTCCGTATCCCTGGGTTGATTCTCTAAGTACCTCAAAATCCAAACCCGCAAAGCCGAACTGTACAAATCAGCTGCTTGGAACCTCTTGAACATTAAACACAAAACCCACAAAAATAGCAGGTACTTGGGGGACCACGGAGCAGCCCTATACATGCATAAACCCTATAGACCCCCCCCCCCCTCACAAAACAGAAAGGCACAAGAAAAACCCTCCTTGGTTTGGCTTAGGGCTCAAAACCTAAACACCTCAAAAAGCAGGCCCTAAGCATTTACCGTGCTCCGAAGGCACCTACAAGTGAAGATCCCCAGGCCCCACCAGACCTCGTCTGAAGCCACCCCTGTCGCCATCTCAGAATGCCTGGAGACGCTTGGGTTTAGGGTTTAGGGTTTAGGGTTTAGGGTTTAGGGGTTTGGAGCTTGTAACTTATGCTGAGGGCGGGAGGTAGCCGGAGTTCTTCGGGTCTTGGGGGGGGAGGAGGAGGGGGGGGTCGGCGGCGTTCATTTTGGGGTTCGGAATAATAAGCTTTAGGCTTGAGGGATTTAGGGTTTAGGGTTCAGGGTTTAGGGTTTAGGGTTTAGGGTTTAGGGCGTGAGGGTTTGAAGGGTTGGAGTGTTTGGGCCTTGAGGGCTTTGGCTTTTTCAAGCTCTTTCCACAGCCAAGCGTCCTGTTCCTAAACCCTCAACCCTCAACCCTCAACCCTCAACCCTAAACCCTAAACCCTAAACCCTAAACCCTAAACCCTAAACCCTAAACCCTAAACCCTAGCAAGAATAGTTCCGCCGAGTGGCTTGCGCAGTCGCTCCAAAGCCACGAACCTTGGGGCTTCCGAAGTCCGGTTTAGGGTTTAGGGTTTAGGGTTTAGGGTTTAGGGTTTAGGGTTTAGGGTTTAGGGTTTAGGGCTAGCCCTACGGTTGCAGCAGAGATTCCTGGACGTGGGCCTCAGCCCCAAAGCCCTACAACCAAAACCCAAAGTCACTTAAAACTTGAAACCGAAACACCAAACCCCCTAAACTACACTTACCCTAAACCCTAAACCCTAAACCCTAAACCCTATAAACGCTAAACCCTAAACCTTAAACCCTGAACCCCAAACCCTAAACCCTACACCCTAAACCCTAAACCCTAAACCCCAAACTACATCCCTGACTTCGCCCAAGCTGCCGAAAGGTCTCCAACAGCTCCTCGGTGCAGAACTTCTCCTGGGAGGGCAGCTGAAAAAGAAGTTTAGGGTCTAGGGTTTGGGGTTTGGGGTTTAGGGTTTAGGGTTTGGGGTTTGGGGTTTAGGGTTTGGGGTTTAGGGTTTTTGGGTCTCTTGTGAGGAGCAAGCAGTGAAAAGCAGGTGTCGAAAATTGCTCTCTGTTGTAAGAATACTTGTATTCTTTGGTTTGAGGTTTAGGGTTTGGGGCGTAGGTTTTCGAGTTTAGGGTTTAGGGTTTTTTTTGGTAGTTTAGGGCTTGGGGTCTGACTCTCTAAGCTCGGCTCCACCCCGGCGGACGGCCGGAGCTGCATGGATGACAGCTGCGGAAGAGTGTTTTAGGTAAAAAGGGTTTAGGGTTTAGGGTTTAGGGTTTAGGGTTTAGGGTTTAGGGTTTAGGGCTACTCCGAATGGCAGGGCAAGGTGCCAGGGTGCCCCTGGGCACCACCAGAAGCCACCCGGCTGTCGAGCCGAAGACGTCCACCTTTTGCCAAGTTGGGTACGCTGTCTTAGATTAGTTACATGGGGTTGAGGTTTAGGGTTTAGGGTTTAGGGTTTAGGGTTTAGGGTTTAGGGTTTAGGGTTTAGGGTTTAGGCTTTGGGGTTTGGGGTTTGGGGTTTGGGGTTTGGGGTTTAGGGCCCTTAAAAGGGTACCCCTTATATACCTCTTACTATAAAACTCAACAGGGTCAGAACCCTTTAACGGAGGTCAGGGATATTAAGGGCACATGAAACTACCCTTCAGACACTGGCAGCATCGTCAACCCCTACACTCCTGAAAAGGTCGACCGTTTCTGTTGGGTTTAGGGTTTAGGGTTAAGGGCTTAGGGGTCTAGGGTTTAGGGTTTGGGGTTTCGGGTTCAGGGTTTAGGGGTCCAGGGGTTTAGGGGCTCAGGGTTGAAGGGCTTGGGGTTGAGGGACTGGCAAAACCAGTGCAGCAAACCCAGTCTGCGCTGGCCGGAGGCCTTGCGCACGAGAAGCTACAGGCCTCTTTCAGCGGGGTTGGATGGTTTGATGTGTTTGAGGTTGGGATGTTCCCCCCTGATACTTCGAGTCCTTAATAGGGATTATAGTATGCCCTACTACAATCCCGATTAAGGACTGTTCGATTAAGGGGAAACATCCCAACTTTGATGGATTAGCGTGTCCGGGTTAGGGTCTCGGGTTTACCTGTGTGGTCAATCCGACCACCTTCCGAACCTCAAACCCTAATTCCTGAATGCGATATGCCCCCCCAAGCCCTAAACCCTAAACCCTAAACCCTAAACCCGACCAGCACAGCCTTGTGCTTGGAGTCGGGGAAGAGCAGCCCGAGCCTGAGATTCGGAAACTCTAACTTTAGGGTTTAGGGTTTAGGGTTTAGGGTTTAGGGTTTAGGGTTTAGGGTTTAGGGTTTAGGGTTTAGGATTGATCCTAAACCCTAGACCCGGTAAGCCCCGTAAACCCGCAAAGCCCCAAGGGTACGGCGCAAGGATATGGCTGTTGGGGCTTATAGTATAAAAGGCTTGCGGGTGGAATCCACCTTGAAAGCCCCCCAAGTACCACACCCGCACACCCTGCATAGACCATAAACCCTCCTAAGCCCTGGGCGTAACCACAGAAGCCCAACAAACGAAGCTGCTCCCCCTAAACCCTAAACCCTAAACCCTAAACCCTAAACCCTAGGTGCTCTCTGATGTCAAGAAGCTCGCCGAAGAACGATCCTGCGGACCACCGGCAAAGTAGTGATCCCAAATCACCATCTCACTTGCCTCCTACATCTCTTCTTGCAGGTACTTGATACTGCTCATTCATTCCCTAAACCCTAAACCCTAAACCCTAAACCCTAAACCCTAAACCCTAAACCCTAAACCCTAAACCCTAAACCCTAAACCCTAAACCCTAAACCCTAAACCGGTTCGGTGCAAGGATCGCATTCTCACTGGTGTGATCTGCAGTCGATTGCGATTCATGGCGCTGCTCTGAAGGCTGGGGGGCCTTAGAGCTCGTAGCTTTGAGTAGGCGCAGGGGTTTAGGGTTTAGGGTTTGGGGTTTACGGTTTAGGGTTTAGGGTTTAGGGTTTCCGGTTTCGGGTTTTGGATTATATCGCCATCTTTGAAAGGTCTGGAGCCCACGTGACTGTAGTTCAGGACTTGATTCCTCTTTTCCAGGGTCTATTAAGGGGTAGAAGCAAGGACCCCTAAGGTCCCTTACAAGGGTCCCCCGCTTTCGTCCCTTTAGTCTAGGGTTCAGACGTCCGTCCCTATTCTTTTTGCCTTTCAGGAGCCCTGTGACCCCCGCAACCTGAAACCCTCAAACCAAGCCTCCCGAAATCCCTCACTGAAACCGCCACAGAACGTGGAAAAGCCCGAAACCCTAAACCCTAAACCCGAAACCCTAAACCCTAAACCCTAAACCCTAACCCAAAACGCTAACCCTTGAGTCAGTACCTCTTGACCTCGATAAAGCCCCAAAAGGCGGCTCCTTCATGCAGGGTCTTGATGACGGTGCCCTTGCGGTCGATCAGGCCGCTGGGTAAAACCTGGTTTAGGGTTTAGGGGTTAGGGTTGTAGGGTTTGAAGGTTAGGGGCAGGGTTTAGGGGTTTTGGGTTTTGGGGTTTTAGGGTTTAGGTTTTTTGGGGTGATCGGTGCAGCAGTCAGAATTTAGCCGAGGGCTGCAATGTCGCTTGTCTCGGGGTTACCTAGTCGGAACTTCGGTAGACTACCCCAAAACCCTAAACCCTAAACCCTAAACCCTAAACCCTAAACCCTAAACCCACTAGCTGGCAAAGGTTCGGTTTAAGATACATGCGACTTGGGGGTTCTTGGGATATTGGACCCTCAACCCTCCATAGGGTGTGGGACGATGGGTTCTGAGTCCCTAATCCCTAAATCCAGCAGAAGGAGCAAGGGTTTAGGGTTTAGGGTTTTTGGGCCTTCCTTCAGAGACTGGGCAATGCAGAACCTAGGTCATTCGTCGTGAGGCGAGTAAAGAACACAAGGCCATCGGCTCCCCCTGAACCCTAAACCCTAAACCCTAAACCATCAACTGTGGAATTTGCAGGGTTTTAGAAGCCTAGAGTCGCATTAGGTTAGGTACAAGGAGGGGCCCCCCTTACTATACTAACTGTAGTTAAGGGACTTATAACCGTTAACCTAAGTTAGGATCCTTATAACCCAAGTTAGGGCCCTGATAACTGTACTTGTAACTAGGGAGGCCCCTCCTGGTAGATTAGCAGCCCTAGCCAACTCTGAATAATCACAAGCCTCAACCCAACAACATGTTGCTCACGCACCCTAAACCCTAAACCCTAAACCCAAACCCTAAACCCTTTTACCCTAAACCCTAAACCCTAAACCCTAAACCCTAAACCCTAAACCCTAAACCCCCTATAGACCCTTCCACTGGCAGTCTGGCAATGCGGCTCCTCACTTGCTGCCTGGTGGCGACTTCGACCTGTCAACCGGGCGGAGGAACAAACCAAGCAACGTCTACGGGTTTAGGGTTTAGGGTTTAGGGTTTAGGGTTTAGGGTTGAGGGTTTAGGGTTTAGGGTTTAGGGAAGCCCTCTGCAGTAAACTTGGGCTGGGGGTGTAGGGTTTATAGGGTTTAGGGGGTTGAGATTGTTGGGCCTGTTAGATGGCTTTTGCATACTTTCGATCCGCAACCACGCATAGGAGGCCTCACCCACCGCGACGAAGTACAGCTCGGTTCCAACATCCCCGGCGCAGATGATGCGGTCCTATACAACACCCCAGAGGCTCATGTCATGGGAGGCTAAGGGTGTGTAGGATTTTGGGGTTGGAGGGTGATCAGTTGGGATGTTCCCCCTTATACTAGCAGTCCTTGATAGGGTTTATAGTACCCCTGCTATCATCCCAATTCAGGACTGTTAGCATAAGGGGGAACATCCCAAGTTGTAAGGGCTTAGGCCAAAGACTCCTTCTGCTGATCGACAGGACGGCAGAGGTTCTAGCTTGGCCGCTATGAAAGAACGGCTGCGGGGGTCCTGCGCCGCAAAGATCTCGATCTCCACAAATTCGCCTCCGTTAGGGTTTAGGGTTTAGGGTTTAGGGTTTAGGGTTTAGGGTTTAGGGCTTAGGGCTTAGGGTTTAGGGTCCGGTATATCAGGCAATTTTACAAATTGGATAGCGCAAAAAGATACTTAACAGATACACTCACAAACAACAAATAGCACATCTTGACCGGATACTAAATACATGCACTCACAAAGAACACAGAGGATGTCCCAAAAAAGAAAACCCACAGCTATAGAACCCCAACTTAATTTCGTGCTTCGGGATTCGGGCTTAGGAGACATGCTTGGCTGGACTACCCAGCAACCTTGGAGAAACAAACCTTGTAAACCCCATAGACCCTAAACCCTAAATCCTAAACCCTAAACCCTAAACCCTAACTAAGCTTCTAAGGATCCCAAGGGCTCCTTGCCCGACGCAAGGGGCTGGAGGCAACATACCAGGCTTTTTGTAGGGTTTAGGGTTTAGGGTTTAGGGATTGGGGTTTAGGGTTTAGGGTTTAGGGTTTAGGGTTTAGGGTTTAGGGTTTAGGGTTTAGGGCTTAGGGTACACCAAGATACCACCCACCCCGCGCCGCCCAATGTGCGACCAGGTGGCAGATCTGCCTCAGTAGATGCTGGCAGCAGATGTTTTGGTCAGTTTTCTAAGTGATGGTTTAGGGTTTAGGGTTTAGGGTTTAGGGTTTAGGGTTTAGGGTTTAGGGTTTAGGGTCCCCTTTCGGGCACCCCAAAAATGTTGCCTTAGTATCGTAACCCCAAAAGGTACCACAGTTGCCGCTGATAGTGCTCAACGTGGCTTTCATATGAGAGGAGCTTCTACGAGCAGCAAGTCTCGAAATCACAAGGTTGGGGGCTTAACATATGAAATTTGTGAGGACAAGAGGGTCATTAGAAAAGTTCAAAAATCCAGATGTAGGGTTGGGCGTTCAGCATAAGTGGGGATTTCGTCATGCGAGAAGTTCCTCCTGCGCTGCCGAGGATCTGCAAGAAGTGCTTGTCAGTGAGCTCTAGAAACGGCACCTGCGCGTCAAACCCCCAACCCTAAACCCGAAACCCTAAACCCCTAAATGCTAAGCCCGGCTTCTTTGGGGTTCTGGGCTGCGATTTTAGGAAGAGGCTTTACGTGTTAGGGACGCTTTGGGGCTTGGTGTTTAAAGCCTTTGGCGTCTACAGTCGTACGCATCTTCTCCCACTTGCTACTACAGCTTAGTAGTCCCGATGGAAAACCCCGCCCAATTTGACAGAGCTTCGGGGGCAGAGTTCATGACGTTTCGGGTTAAGGGTTTTGGGCTTGTAGCTAGCAAACTTGAGTCTTCTTCGGGCCTTGCGCCCCTGCGGTTGGAATCACAACCCTAAACCCTAACCCTAAACCCTAAACCCTAAACCCTAAACCCTAAACCCTAAACCCTAAACTCTACACAAACATCGCCTGCTTGAGGATGTGCCCATAGAAGCAGTAGGCCAGCTCGCGCCTCGCACCAAGGGGCGGAGTGCAGGTGGGGCGCATGAAGTTCAGCGTTTGGGGAAGGGTTTAGGGTTTAGGGTTTAGGGTTTAGGGTTTAGGGTTTAGGGTTTAGGGTTTAGGGTTTAGGGTTTAGGGTTTAGGGTTTAGGGTTTAGGGTTTAGGGTTTAGGGTTTAGGGTTTAGGTTCAGAGTTTAGGGTGGCGGAAAGCAGACTTCAGCAAAAAACTCTGACGTTTCACGGGATCGAAAACTCAGAACCCATGCGTTCAGGACTGCGACGGGCGCAATCTGCTCGAGTCAGCACAAGAACTTACATGGAAGACTTGGGCGCAGTCTTTCTGCATGGCAGTGGCTTGACTAACTGAGCACTCGTCTCGAATACCCGATCCCTAACCCTAAACCCCAAACCCTAAACCCGAAACCCTAAATATTGCTGAGCATACCCGATAGCAGCTCCCAAAAAGCACTTCCCAGGCCTCAAGTCCAGGGAGAGCGTGGCGTCGGTGAGAATGGCCTTTGAGGTGTCCGAGCCGCAGGACCAGACCTGCTTTTGCGTGGTGGTGACTGTTGATTTGTGGGAGTTTAGGGTTTAGGGTATAGGGTTTAGGGTTTAGGGGTTTAGGGGTTTAGGGGTTTAGGGGTTTAGGGGTTTAGGGGTTTAGGGGTTTAGGGGTTTAGGGGTTTAGGGTTTAGGGGAGCAACCGAAGAATGACAGCCACGTTTCTGGGCTCGGGTGTGGGGTGGGGTGAACCTTCTCTTATCTCAACGAACCTCAGCCCCTAGTTGAGGGATCCGGGCTTATCCTTGGGATGTTCTCCCTTATACTGACAGTCCTTGATAGGTACTGTAGTACCCCCCCTATGATACTCCCCATTAAGGACTGTTAGTATAAAGGGGGAAAATCCCCACTTATACCCACCAGGGATTACAGCAACATGGGGCAGATTAGTTATGTTTCAGGGTTCATGAAGGCCCCTTAGACCTTAAACCCTATGTAAACCCCTAAACCCTAAACCCTAAACCCTAAAACCTAAACTCTACACCACACTGTTCCAGCCCAGCCGCGTAGTAGTAGTGCCGCTTGATGCGACCGAAGAGCTCCTTACTTAATGAGGTCACGGAGAAGGCTTAGGGTTTAGGGTTTAGGGTTTAGGGCTAGGGTTTAGGGTTTAGGGTTTAGGGCTTCGGGTTTAAACTCTCAACCCCAAAGTATTCTAAGGGTTGAAGTTTAGGTGCAATTGAGCTTAGGGGGTTAAGGTTTCGTCAAGGGCTCAGGGTTCTGGTTCTGGGCAGCGTAGGGTTTCAGGGTTGAGGGCTTAGGGTCTCGGTGTCGGTGCAGCCGACGAAAGCCGAACTCTGTTGAAAACTCCACCCGATCTGAGTTGAGCAGTTAAAGCCTAGGTGTTCAGAGGGTTCTGAGGAAGTAATGGGTGGAACCTACGATCTAGGAAGGACGACGACCGAAATCGTATCCGGTGCTACTAGTGGACCCTATACCCTAAATCTTAAATCCCAGCCCTAAACCCTAAACCCGAAACCCTGAACTCTAAACCCCAAACCCTAAACCCTAAAACCTAAGCATGCCCACCCCAAGGTTCAGGGTTGGGTATAACCACCATGGTTTCTGGCCCTAAACCCTAAACCCTAAACCCTAAACCCTATACCCTATAAACCCCAAACCCTGCTGCTGATGCCGCTGTGAGTCTTTGGGGATCGCGTGCTGATGGGCCGCAGCCTTGTCATAGGGTTTAGGGTTTTAGGGTTTTAGGGTTTAGGGGCTTTAGGGGCTTTAGGCGCTTTAGGGGTTTAGGGTTTAGGGTTTAGGGGGCTTAGGGTTTAGGGGCCTTAGGGTTTAGGGTTTAGGGTTTAGGGTTTAGGGTTTAGGGTCAACGGTCAGGCTCTGCAAAAGGGCTCACTGATTCGGCCCCTAACCCTGAAACCAGCTTGCACAACCCTGAGCCCCAAAACCGGCTTGCGAAGCCTTGGGCCCCAAACTCTAAACCCTAAACCCCAAAGCCTAAACCCTAAACCCTAAACCCTAAACCCTAAACCTTAAACCCTAGACCCTAAGGCCAAGACAAAAACCTCACAACAAGCACCTGTCCTTAATCCTAAACCCTATACCATAAAATCCCTAAAACCTAAACCCTAAACCCTAAGCCCTAAAGCCTACACCCTAAACCCTAATCCCTAAACCCTAAACCCCAAACCTTCCATAGAATCCTCAAAAGTGTACTTTTTCATTGGAAAATAGTATTTGGGAACCACCTAATTAACCCTAAACCCTAAACCCTAAACCCTAAACCTACACCCCAACTTCGGCCTGGAGGTTGGACACTCGCGCATGGAACAGGCGCGTGTGCGAGTGGTGGCGGTCCATGGCGTGCGCCAGGTTGCTGTAGAGCATGCCTCGGGATTGAGGGGTTGAGGGTTTAGGGTTTAGGGATAGGCTGGGTTTAGGGTTTAGGGTTTAGGGTTTAGGGTTTAGGGTTTAGGGTTTAGGGTTTAGGGTTTAGGGTTTAGGGTTTAGGGTTTAGGGGTTTAGGGCTTAGGGCTTAGGGTTTAGGGGTTTAGGGTTTAGGGTTCAGGGTTCAGGGTTTAGGGTTTAGGGTTTAGGGTTTAGGGTTTAGGGTTTAGGGTTTAGGGTGTAGGGACCCAAGAGTAGCCCAAGGGTACCTTTTTTGGTTTCAAGGTAAGGGAGCCAAAACCTGAGATAGGGTACGCAGGCCTACTCTGGCTCCTAGTTTCGGGGCGCCAGGGTGTAGGGGTTTAGGGTTTAGGGTTTAGGGTTTAGGGTTTAGGGTTAGGGTTTAAAATCTTGGCGCCTGAGGCGCCGGTTGGTTGGAGACATACAGAAATCCATGTTGTTCAGGTCCGGGGATCGCTTGGGTATTGCAAAGGTGGAAATGCCGCTCTCACACTTCGCCATCCTTGCCCTTTTTGGGCTGGCAGCCGGTAGGGTCGTTGTCCTCCAGCACGGCATGCTCGCGCTTGCGGGGCCAAGCACTCTTCGACCAAGGAACTGTTGGAACCTGTGCTTGCCGCCAGACCTTTCTTCGGCTTGACGTAGCCACCACTCAAGCCGCGTCCGGTTTTTTGGGGGGGTTTGTGGGGCTTGTAGGGTTCATAGGGTTGTTGGGGTTGAGGGTTTAAGTTCCTAGGGTTTTGCTTTGGGGGTAGGGGGGTTGGCATGGGGGTATAGGGACGGTTGAGGTTTAGCGTTTAGGTTTGTGCACTTAGGCAACCTACAAACAAAAGGGCCTCGAGCTCGAATAGCAGGGTTATAGCGACAGGGTATGACAGGGTCGTTGTGGCTTATATATTTGGGAGCTTTGAGGCATAAGAGTGTTTCATTTTGTTGCTTCTGCTGCGGTTGCGGGCCCAAGCAAAAAAACACTCAGGGCAACAAAAACCCTTCATGAAACAAAAACACGGGTTTCGGGTTTTGAGGTCCCTGAGCCCTGCACCCTCAACCCTTTCCTAGGATCTGGGCTCAGGGTCTCTCAGGAAAGTTGGGGGGTTTAGTGTTTAGGGGGTGGGGATAAGAATGGAGGGGTCTTGGGGAGGGCGCCGCCGGAAACCCCAAAACACAAAAACCCCTAAACCCTGAAGGGCTTATGGTTTCGGGTTTAGGATTAGGTAAAGCGCAAGCTCTTGCCCCTTGATGCCCGTTTAGGGTTTCGGGTTTAGGGTTTAGGGTGTAGGGTTTAGGGCTTAGGGTGTAGGGGTTTGGGGTTTGGGGTTTAGGGTTTAGGGTTTAGGGTTTAGGGCTACACCACACGGGGCCCTGGAACGATGTGCGGCCAAGGCAGCCGACGAGGATGACGCCAAGCAGGGAGCTCAAGGCAGCCACAACTTCGCAGAGCCTCGGTTGATAGGGTTTAGGGTTTAGGGTTTAGGGTTTAGGGTTTAGGGTTTAGGGTTTAGGGTTTAGGGTTTAGGGTTTTAGGGTTTGGGGTCTAGGGTCTAAGGTCGAGGGTCTAGGGTCGGTCTAGGGTCTAGGGTCTGGGGTCTGGGGTCTGGGGTCTAGGGTTTAGTGTTCGGGGTTTATAGGGTTTAGAGGGTTTGTGGGGTGTATAGGGTTTCTAGGGTTTACAGGGTTTTAGGGTTTACAGGCTTTACAGGGTTTGTAGTGCTTATCGGGTGTTTAGGAATTGTAGGGTTTATAGGGTTCAGGGTTTAAGGTTTGGGGCTTTGGGCTATATGGGGCTTGATACGGTTCAGAAAGTAGGGTCTATAGTTAGTAGGTTTTCCATATGTCTTATAGAGTCTGCCGGGTTTCGTGATTGGGTGCGAGAGAGAGAGAGAGAGAGAGAGAGAGAGAGAGAGAGGGAGGGAGGGAGGGAGAGGCCTGCTGTCAAAGCAGCCGAAAACTGGCCAAATCTTGAACCTACTCATGCTAGAGCCACGGTTTTAGGGTTTAGGGTTTTAGGGTTTTAGGGATTAGGGTTTAGGGTTTAGGGACACTCCAGCCACTGATATAAGTTCTTCACTGCTTGAAACGCAAGCCTACAAAAAGCACTCAAGAAACTCTATTTCTTCTAAAAGGGCTTTCTTTTTTCTTTGATCCCTCCTGGTGTTCTATTGGGGGGCCGTGCCGGCATGGGCTTGGGCCTTTCCGTTCCACCGACAGCTCTTCCAGTGAAAGGGCTTACCCTTAAACCCTTAAACCCTTAAACCCTTAAACCCCTAAACCCTAAACCCGAAACCCTAAACCCGGAACCTAAACCCTAAGCCGTGAACCCTAAACCCTGAACCCTGAACCCTAAACCCTAAACCCTAAACCCTAAACCCTAAACCCTAAAGAAGCCCTGACTTCCGTCGAGGTGCCCGGTGTAGTAGGCATGCCATTGGAAGGCCCACGGCTCCTCATGGGATTGGCATGTGTAGGGCCTAGGGGTTTTTGGGGTAGAGGTTCGGGGATTTCAAGGGTTTAGGGTTTAGGGTTTAGGCTGGCTTTAGAGTTTAGGGTTTTAGGGTTCGGGGTAGGTCAGGGTCAAACTCTTGCAAACTGTAATTGCGGCGAGTCTACCCATAGATTCCAAGGTAGTACCTTGTTGTTGGGTAGCCTGCGACAAATTTCCTAATGGATAAGCTATACCTAACCCCCCAAAGGCCCGGGGCAGGGGGAGGGGGGGGGGGGGGGGGGGGGGGGGGGGGTGGGTGGGGCGTGGGGTTGTGTTTACTGGGCCTTATTTGCTAGGTTCCCCACGAACTCCTTAATACTGCGGGACTTAGTGTTGAAATAGAAAACATCACTTTGTCACTTTGCGGATCACACTCAGGTAATGGGCAAGTTCGAGCTCTAAGACCGTACGCTCTCCAACTCTCAAAGCCTTAAACCCCTAAGACGCTCAACCCGAATCCCCAAACCCTCAACCCTAAACCCTAAACTATATTATAAGCCTAAACCATAAAACCTAAACCCTAAACCCTAAACCGCAAACCCCAAACCCAAAACCCTAAACCCTAAACCCTAGCGCAGCCAAGGTTCTGTAGCAGACACCTGCTCGAAGCTGTACCGCGTCCAGCCTCGGCGCAAAGCTGCTTTTCGGGGTTGAGGGTCTAGGTTTAGGGTTTAGGGTTTAGGGTTTAGGGTTTAGGGTGTAGGGTTCAGGGTTCAGGGTTTAGGGTTAAGGGTTTAGGGCTTGAAATGGCGAGGGCGCTGCTCTGGAAAGTGTTCTGGGTTGTGCTGATTCTCTTTCCATGGTGCCCGGACTCCCTAGATGTGGGGAGCTTGGCAAGTCTGCTGCGTGGAGCTAATTTGCACGCCAAGTTCAGAAGCTGCTTCTTAAACCCCAAACTCTGAAACGCCAAAGGGTTTTGGGTTTCGGGTTGGAGCTCTATGAAGTGACCAGAACAAGTATATGTTGAAGGGACCGAACATGGTTAAGCCCATCGACCGGTGGAAATAAACTTGGGAGTGCTGCATCCCCGTAAGGGAGTGTCATGCTGATGAGGCCTAAACCCTAAACCCTAAACCCTAAACCCTAAACCCTGAACCCTGAACCCTGAACCCTGAACCCTAAACCCTAAACTAACCCTAAACCCTAAACCCTAAACCCTACACCCCACACCCTACACCCTACACCCTGCACCCTAAACCCTAAACCCTACACCCTACACCCTAAACCCTAAACCCCAAGGTCGCCAGGATGGGCTATTAGGCCTGATAATCCCCATAATCAACCCTACGGATGCCAGGCCCTCAACCCTCGCGACCCGCAACTCTAACACCCCAGAGGGTTTACGGTTTAGGAGTTTAGGGCTTAGACCGAAAAAACCCTAGAAAGCCCTGCAAAATCTGGTAAACCCTATAGACCCTATAAACCCTAAACCCCAAACCGTTGGGATTCTTCGGGATCTCTTATTCAGCGAAGCCACTATCGGAGCCGGCCAGAGAGGCCATGCCGATGGACAACCCCTGCAGGTAGACCTGTTATAGGGCTCGCGCAGTGTCCTAAATCTGAGGGTAGTTCTACACGGTCCCTGAATATGGGCCCTTAAAAGTGGACTCCTTAAAACCCTATACAACCTACTGCCTACTAAACCCCAAACCCAAGCCGTGTTTCGGGTTTACTAGGCCCTAAGAGGCTTCAGGGCCCTAAACTCCATGCCCCTAACAACCTCAACAACCTTTTGCTTGGCCTTAACCATGCCCGGCAGTAGGCACGACTTATGAGCAAAAGACACGGGTGATGTGAATGCGTGCTCCGGCGATACAAATGAACTAGCCTGTCTGCAAAAGACCCGTTAAAGTGAATCAAAGTCATACACTCCCCAAACTCGCTTGTAATTCCATATATACCAGGCTTTTGAGTGCATATTAGTCAGAGCACAGGGGCACTAAATCGAATGTAATTGTCGTCTGTTCGTCCGTTCGTTGGCCGGTTCACTCCCTCCTTCAATAGAAAAATAAGCGAACGCCAAAGAACGGCACGCATGAAGGTATTAGTATTAACAATGCAGTTTTAACAGTAGCAGCATGTCTGGGGCACGAACGCCCTTGAACATCGAAACCCGAAGCCCTTACCTGCTAGGTCCGAACAAAGCCAAACCCAACAAACCTGAGCCACTGAATCTGAACAATGCCCCAAAACTTTTTCTTTCCTCTTAAACCAAATTCCTAAACTCTTGAAATGGTCTCCCACTGACTTGGTGGTTTCGGTGTTGCGAGGCGAGGATGTGAGTTCAGGGTTAAGATCCTTAAGGTAACCGTAATATAGCCCAGAATTAGGAGCCCAACTACCTAAAGACGCACCCTTAAACCCTTAAACCCTAAACCCTAAACCCTAAACTCTAAACCCTAAACCCTAAACCCTAAACCCTAAACCCTAACCCCTGCCCTCTAAGCCCCAGGCGGTAAGCATGTCTGGACAGAGCTGCTGCGCGTCGAGCTCTGAAGTGCAATCGACGAGCAGGCCGACCTGCAGCTTGTCTAGAGTGGGTGTTTTTGGGGTCGGGGTGTTTAGGGTTTAGGGTTTAGGGTTTAGGGTTTGGGGTTTGGGGTTTGGGGTTTGGGGTTTAGGGTTCAGGGTTCAGGGTTCAGCTCAGGGGGATCGAGTGGCCCTTCGGGTTTATAGGGTTCTCGGCTCAGGGCTCTTAGAGCTTCAGGAAGCCCTACGCCCAGGGTTTAGGGTTTAGGGTTTAGGGTTTAGGGTTTGGGGTTTAGGGTTGAGGGAAACTGGACTTAGGGGAGCTTCGGGCTTCGTTCGAGCCATCAAGGTCAGCTATTTTGGGCTGGACGTGTCCAAGCTACAGCGCGCCATTGCTTGCGCCAGGGAAGAGCAAGGCAATACTGCAGGGTTTAGGGTTTAGGGTTTAGGGTTTAGGGTTTAGGGTTTAGGGTTTGCTTGCCTTCTTCTCAAGTCTAAGGTTGGCTTCAGCTCTAGCAGTTCTTCGACTTTGAGGAAGCCGGAAACCCGAAAATGTACCCTAGGCTCTCATCCGGCACATGTCTTGCGAATGTACCCCTTCAAAGGATCATGGAGGAACCCTAATTCCCGAATTCTCTGCGTGCTAAACACGAGTAAGAAGCCTTTCTGCACTTCTCGTAGGCTGGCAAAGTACTCAAAATCCTGCAAAAGAGCAACTTTACATCTGAATGACCGCTGGCACTCTGAACTGCTCTCAGGCTTTCTTGAACTGCTTGAAGGAAGGAAACCCGAACCCCAAACCCCAAACCGGTAAATCCCAAACCCTTAAGGCCCTTAACCCTAAACCATAAACCCTAAACCCTAAAACCCAAAACCCCAAGGCCCAAAACCCTCAAACCTCAAACCCTAAACCCTAAACCCTAAACCCTAAACCCTAAACCCTAAACCCTAAACCCTAAACCCTAAACCCTAAACCGAACCGGGGTCGGAACCCAGATGCAGGCCAGGTAGTGGCCCATGAGAAGCAGCCCCCCGATGTTGGCGGCCGTGCCGAAGAACTGGGCCTCCTCGTCTGCGACCTCAGGTTTAGGGTTTAGGGTTTAGGGTTTAGGGTTTAGGGCTTAGGCTTTAGGGTTTAGGGTTTAGGGTTTAGGGTTTAGGGTTTAGGGTTTAGGGTTTAGGGTTTAGGGTTTAGGGTTTAGGGTTTAGGGTTTAGGGCTTCGGGCTTTCGAGGTTTCAAGGGGTTTTGGGGGATGAACTCAGGTAGGCGTTCAGGGTCAGAGGTCCAGGCTTTGTCTGCTAAGGTTCACGGGCACGCAGTGAGACCTAGACTCTTATACTGGCTCTTCGTAGGGTTTGGGGTTGGGTCCTAAACCCTAAACCCTAAACCCTAAACCCTAAACCCTAAACCCTAAACCCTAAACCCTAAACCCTAAACCCTAAACCCTAAACCCTAAACCCTAAACCCTAAACCCTAGGGCTTGGCTCCGAAACCCTCCCCAAACCCACAAACCTCAGGCTCGCGAGGCTGCAAAGACCGGTGTAACAGGTCTCATTGTGGTCGCTGAGGCCCCCGCCCGCAACAAGCGCGTCACCCGGAAGACCTCCCAAACTCTTGGGTGAAGATCTATGGTTTAGGGTTGAGGGAGGTGGGTTGTGGTTTGATAATTTTTCTGGGGTCTAGGGTTGAGGGTCTAGTCGGGTTTTTTCAGGGCAAACAAGGTTATCCTGTGAGGGCGTGGGGCTTCCAGGGTTCATAGGCCCTGTTGGGGTCTACCTAGGAGGTTGTCATAGGGCTTATGGTGTTTAGGGGTTTACGTGTTTACCGTAGAGGTGTTTTCCCAATGTATCTACAGGGGCCCTTAGAATGTGTGGGTCCTGAATTTTTGGAGCCTCCTTGAAAAGCTGAGGGGTCATTCGTCATGAACAAGAGGATCCATACTTCATGTCAGGTTAAGGGGCCGTATGAAGGTGGGTTTAGATTCCTGCTATTGGTGGGTGTATGTAGGGCTATAGATGTGCATTTATTCATTTTGGGTGGCCTTTTGGGACCAAGAAGCAGACAGACCCTACTTCAATACAAGGCAGGTTGAGAAGAGTCGGGGTTTAGGCATTTGCGGCTCTTGGAGTTTTGGAGCCCCCTTGAAAAGCTGAGGGGTCATTGGCCATGAACAAGAGGATCCATACTTCAGAGGCCGCTGACAAGGTTAAGGGGCCGTATGAAGGTGGGTTTAGATTCCTGCTCTTGGTGGGTTTATGTAGGGCTATAGATGTGCATTTCTTCATTTTGGGTGGCCTTTGGGGGCCGATAAGCAGACAGGCTCTACTTCAATACAAGGCGGATTGAGAAGAGTCGGGGTTTAGGTCCTTGCGGCTGTTGGACTTGAGCAAACCCCAGTGCGAACAGCCCCAAGCCGGCGTGTACAACCATTAAGCCGCCCCACCTGCCCAAACCCCAATGTCCCCACAAAACCTGAAAAAAAGACTGAAGAAACCCTGACACGCACATCCATAACCAACCCTGAAACGCACATCCATAACCCCCCCCCCCCCCAAACCCCACACCAGACCCTGCATGGCAAATCGAGGCGCCGCTGCTTTTGTTATAGGGTCCTTAAACGGAGGGCCCAATGTTCCCTACAAGGGCTTCCGAAGCCTTCCCTAAGGTTTCCCAGGTACCTACCCCCCATGAGGCCAACCCAAAGCCTAAACCCTAAACCCTAAACCCTAAACCCTAAGTGTAGGCCCCAACTATCGGCTGCCTTAGGAAGCTTCAGGATCTTCGCAATCTTCCGGGTTTTCCCGTGCTCCTGCATCGGGGTTCCGACTCCTTCTGGAGAGACTCCAAAAACCCCTTTAAAGGTTCCCTAAACCCTAAACCCCAAAACCCCAAAACCCCAAAACCCCAAAACCCCAAAACCCCAAAACCCCAAAACCCTCAAACCCTAAACCCTAAAACCCTAAACCCAAAAACCCTAAACCCCAACCCTAAACCCCAAGCCCTTTCCCCCAAAACCCTGAACCCGAAAACCCTACACCCCTAAACACCTAAACCCCTAAACCCCCTAAACCCTAAAAGTCCAGGGTGTGCAGGGTTGTATGTGGCTTCAAGGGATGCGACAATGGAGTTGAGGGTTGAGGGCTGCTAGCAACCTTTGGGGGTCTCGGGCTTATAGGGCTTAAAGGGCTGATAGGGCTTATAGGGCTTATAGGGCTTATACGGCTTATACGGCTTCTAGGGCTTCTAGGCCTTCTAGGGCTTCTAGGGCTGCTAGGGCTTCTAGGGCTTCCAGGGCTTTTAGGGTTGAGGGTGAAATGAAGGTAACAGCTGAGGCCCCCGCAACCCCCCCCCCTGCCCGCTTAAGCAACTAAATCTATGCTTTCGCCTGCTTTTGGCCAAGGGTGTGCCGCCGTCCTTACTTCCTATCCCTTCCCCTCACCCTCCCCCATGCCTTTAGGGTTTAGGGTTTTGGGTTCAGGGTTTAGGGTTTAGGGTGGTGGGACCTGCCCGAACCCGAGGACCGCAATCCGATGCTGCGGGGTTCCAGGCTCTGGCCCCTTCTGAGACTCTTGTAGGCCCCTTCAAACCCCCTCCAAGCCCTCCGATTAGTTGCCATACCTCCTCAACTCATGACGTGTGTAGTGATCCCTTTCCTTAAATGCAATGCACATGCTACACCCCGTTGTTGAGGCGATTACAATTGCCCCAACCCTAAACCCGAAACCCTAAACTTTAAACCCCAAAAGCCCCTAAGCCCTAAACCCTATATAAACCCTAAACCCTGCAAGCCGGCAGTCGAGAAATCCTGAAGAACATCGTCCCAAGGGAAGTTGATGAGGAAGTCAGGGAGAAGCCACGACTTCGCCTGCTAACAGAGCTGGGCAGACTTGCTTGGGCTCTTTAGGGTCTGGGGTACTTGGGTTTAGGGTCTAGGGTTTCGGGTTTGAGGTTATTCGGGTTTTGGGGGTACTAGGGGTTGTATGTGCGTTTAGGGCTTCAGGTTTACCTGCCACATTACCCCCCCCCCCCCCCCCCCCCCCCCCCCCCCCCCCAACAGAACCCTAAAGCCTAAACCCTAAACGCCAGACCCTGAACCTTAAACCCCCCTCCCCTTCCCCGCCCCCCCCCCTTAAATGCAGATGCGTGGCATAGTTCTTGGCCAAGACGTTGCGATTTGTCTCCATCCTCCCAGCGCGTTGAGTATGGGAGCCGTGAACACTCCACATGTCCTTCTACAGTGCATATATATATATATGTACAGATATATATATATATATATATGTTTTTTTTTATATACCTTTTGTTAATGCATTTTTTGTTTTGCCTCGCCCCCGCCCCCGCTCTCCTTTTTCGTTTAGGGTTCAGGGTGTCCTTGCTGCGTTCCTCCTCTCAGTTTGATCTCTTCTCGCATGGGGGGTGGGGGGTGGGGCGTCCTACAAAAACTCTACGTGTGATCGATTTGGCTCGCTGCTTGACCCCCTCTTCTCACATGTTGTTATGAATATGTGTATATATATAATAGTAATCAATATATCGGCTTGTTGCGGGATTTAGGGTATTTAGGGTTACGAAGTGGCGGTTGCGGCATCGGTCCACACACACACACACACACACACCCACGCACGCACGCACGCACGCACGCACGCACACGCACACGCACACGCACACGCACACGCACACGCACACGCACACGCACACGCACACGCACACGCACACGCACACGCACACGCACACACACCCGAAGCTCAGAGCCCTATACACGAGGTAGGCGGGGCCACAAGTCAATGAAACTTGTAGGCATCCTTTTGCAAACAGCATCATACTCTCTCTCTCTCTCTCTCTCGCTCTCTGTCTCTGTATATATATATATACATGCGCATGTATGTATATATATACAGATATATATATGTGTGTATATATATGTATATATATATATATACGTATATGCGCATAGATATTTCTAGATGCACGTGTAGAGTAGTTCGAGGGTTTGGAGACAAGCAGGGCTTGGAAGACACCCTGGCCTGCCATGGGAGATGGTGGCCACGTTGAAGCTGATGATCATGTCCTTGTTAGGGTTTAGGGTTTAGGGTTTAGGGTTTAGGGTTTAGGGTTTAGGGTTTAGGGTTTAGGGTTTAGGGTTTAGGGTTTAGGGTTTAGGGTTTAGGGTTTAGGACACATCGCGGAATAACCAAGAGTCTCATGGGACCTCTTGCAAACCCTTGTGCTCGTACATAGCACTCCTATCCCTTGTGGGCCCAAAGGGATGTAAGGCTTGATAGGGTTTCGGGTTTAGGGTTTAGGCGCCCTCGCTCTTTGGATCCCTGAGCTAAGGTGTCTTGGGGTTCGAGTCTGTCCCTAGCTGGGTGCTTTCCACGTCTCCAGCCAGAAGAGTATGTCGATCAGCTTCGACACCTCCATCATCAAAGACGGGCAACCAACCATCCCACCCGCCTCTCTCTAATACCCTAAACCGTAAATCCTACGTCCTGGAACCAAATTAACGCCTACACCTTTCAATCCTAAAACCCTCAATGCAAAAAAACCCGACTCCTCAGCCCTAAACGGAAGCTTCAACTCGGCCCCAAACCCAAATCCACAAACTCTCTGGGCTTTCCGTTAATAAGCTTGTATGAGGATTCAGGGCTTGTTTGGGGCGGTTTTGGGGCGGGGTTTGTGGTGTTGGTTTTTTACGGCTTTGGGGTTCTGGGCTTTACGGATGTAGGGCGTTGAGGTGCTCGGCGCCCTCCCCCTTGCTCCCCACCCCCCCCCCAGGCCCAGTAGAACTGATAGATGAGCTGGCTGTAGCTGAAAGCCATCTCAAGCGGTGCGGAGAGGACCTGCCATCAAAGTGCATGTTTCAAACTCCTGTTTCGTGCAAGGCATTCTAAGGACCTGCTGAACTTCAACGCCCCGAAAATAAGCTCATGCTGAAGACCAATTTCTACCTAGGGTGAGGTGTAGGAAGTAGGGTTGTAGGATTTGGGAAACATGGCTTTTTCCGACGGGCCCCTAAGGAACCAATGCTTTTGCTAAACCCCCAACAAGCTTAGCCTTCGAACTCTTACTGGCCGCGGGTTTTGGTCTTCAGGAAGCATGACCGTTGCAAGCCTCTGACGAATCTCCCTAGTTTCTGAAGGGATCCAAATAAACCCTAAACCCGAAACCCTAAACCCTACATCAAAGCAAAAGATGGTGGGAAAACGAGGGTGAGAGGTGCACTACTGGGGATCTCGGAAATGAAAAGCTTCGGTCGGACCATATCCCCAGAGAAGAGAAGGCCTAAGCGCGGAATGCTACACCCTACTTGGAGGTTCAGGGTAGTTAGTAGTTAGTATCCCAATAAAAGTGTAGCTATAACTCAGATCTAAGCCGTTGAGTGCACTAATGTTGCACTGTCTTTAGTATGGGGCCCCCCCCCCAAACAAATTTGGACCCTCTATGAACGCGTGGCCCGGCGACCCCCCCAAACAGATTGGGGGGGGGGGGGGGGAACCGCCCTCAGGGCCTCAAGCCTTTAGGACCTCAAGGCCTGAAGCTTTCCAGCCTTTAAGATTCCTGGAGCCCAAGGCCCTGGGGCCTCAAGCCTTACTGCGTAAGCCCTTAACCCAAAACACAAACCCTCAAAAAAAAATCATCCGAAAAAAAACTTGGTATTATAGAGGGTAGCCAGACAAACTTACTAAAAACAGTCTGACCGGCCCGTGGGCTACCTATCACAAAATTTGTTTGGGGCCTCGTTTCGTAATGAATTTCCATTAGGCTTTACATGGGATTGGCCGGGCTTAGATTTCTGGATTCTCCGCGCTCTGGCTCTTGAAGGTTCCTGGAGCCCAAGCCCTCAGGGCTTCAAGCCTTACTGCGAAAGCTCTTAACCCCAAACACAAACCCTTGAAAAAAAAAAAAAAAACGTCCGGAAAAACTTGTGATAATAGCGGGTACCCTGAACAAACTCGGTTCGCTGAATAAATTTTCGAAACTTGTGATTATAGACCCTCCTTATACTAAAAGCAGTCCAACATTAATGGGGCTAGAATGCGGGTTCGAAGTACAGTTCTACTTGTGGTACTAAGTACCAAGAACCTCCAAGTAAGCCTCTTGCTTCACCCACATCCCCCAGGGTTTAGGGTTTAAATTTCGGGTTCAGGGTTCAGGGATACCGCCCGTCCCCGAAATTGAGGCGAGCGTCGGCGAGAAGGACCTGGACGGCCGAGAAGTTTGGGGGAGGGGGGGCCGGAAGGAGGCCTCCTCCCCATAAGTCCCATGACCGTTGGCCACGTCTGCTGTGCCACAGTGTGGGTTGAGGGTTTAGGGTTTAAGGCTCAGGGTTTAGGATGGTTGTCTCTGATGCTGTTCTGGGCTTTGCCCAACCCTTGTAAATGGAACCCTCCCCCTGAACACGTCTCGCACAACCTTACCCGCTCCCACAAAGTTTAGCCTCGTTCTTCCCAGCCGGGAATGCAGGTATTGGGTGGCTTCTATCCCCCTAAACCCTCCAAGAAATTCTACCTACTTCCGTGCTTCCCCACTAAGAACCGGTAGGTTCTAGCTGCTCCATTGCTGTGACCTCGAAGCCAGCCCACCAACGCCGAATTAATCCGCTAATCTTCGGCTTGTGTTTTCTGGAGCAAGGGGAAGGTTAAGTAGGGCTTGGCTGCTTCAAATGGGAAGTCTGTAGGGCTCAGTGCTGAACCCGTACAACCGAATACCCCAAAACACTCTAAACTCAGAAACCCTAGACCCCGAACCCTAATCCCCAAATCCTAAACCCTAAACCCTAAACCCTATACCCTAAACCCTAAACCCTAAACCCTAAACCCTAAACGCCAAGCTGCAGTGATGACCATGGAGGCACGCCAGGCGTTGAGCCGCGTGCTGCCGGGGAGCAGCATGAAGCGCATCCTTTGTGGCGCGGGCCCGCGGGTTGGGGTTTAGGGTTTATGGTTTAGGGTTTAGGGTATAGGGTTTAGGGTTTAGGGTTTACTGTTTAGGGTTTAGGGTTTAGGGTCTAGGGTCTAGGGTCTAGGGTTCAGGGTTTAGCGTTTAGGATTTAGGGTTTGGGGTTTAGGGTTTAGCGTTTAGGGTTTAGGGTTTAGGGTTTAAGGTTTAGGGTTTAAGGTTTAGGGTTTAGGGTTTAGGGTTTCGGGTTTAGGGTCTAGGGTCTAGGGTCTAGGGTCTAGGGTTCAGGGTTTAGCGTTTAGGGTTTAGGGTTTGGGGTTTAGGGTTTAGCGTTTAGGGTTTAAGGTTTAGGGTTTAAGATTTAGGGTTTAGGGTTTCGGGTTTGGGGCCAGGGCTTAGGGTTCAGGGCTTACAGCAGGGCTCAGGGTTTATAGGGCTTGCGGTTTACCTGCCCTCCCAAAAGCGCCTGAAGGTATTCATCAAGCGTCTGTTTAGGGTTTAGGGCTTCGGGTTTAGGGGTTTGGGGTTTAGGGTTTAGGGGTTGAAGGTGGGTTCGGAAGGAGGTGTCGCGTTGCCGGTGTACCTCCCAAACAAAGCCGCTTAAACCCTGAACCCTACAGGGAAGACCCGCTTAACCCTATACCCACACTCCAAACCCCAAACCCCAAACCCTAACCCTAAACCCGAAACCCGAAACCCGAAACGCCAAACCCAAGCCCTAAACCTGAAACCCTAAACCCTAAACCCTCAACCCTCAACCTCAAACCCTAAACCCTGCAGGTTAACCTTTTCTTCACCTTTTGGCTTCCTGGTTGGACCTGGCTTCCTGAGTCGTTGAGAGCCGGAAGCACAAAAGGCTTCAATAACCTCAACCCTAAACCCTAAACCCTAAACCCTCAACCCTAAACCCTAAACCGACCCATGCCTTGCAGGCCGAGTGTCTCTCGTAGCTTGTGCTGCCGTGTCTTCCTGAGCTGGTCTTCATTCAGGGCTTCGAGGGCTCCCGTTTCTAGGGTTAGGGTTTAGGGTTTAGGGTTTAGGGTTTAGGGTTTCGGGTTTAAGGTTTAGGATTTAGGGTTTAGGTTTTAGGGTTTAGGGTTTCGGGGCTTAGGGTTTATGGTTTAGGGATAAAAGTTAGGGGTGTCGGGCAGTATTCATCGGGGTAGCCATGCACCTTAAGGCTATTATATATACATATATGTTATGTGTTTATGCATTCTGGCTCATGTACATTTCCCTCGGCATAAGCGGGACACTGTGGGTTGGGTTGTAGGATTACGGGCTTGGAGGCACACCCGACGTCTTAAAACACAAATCCTTAAACTTAAAAACCATCTCATGCTGAAGGTGAGTGCTCTTGATTTAGCAGTGACCTTAGAGACGCTAAACTCTAAACCTTCCTGAACCCCTTAATGAGTCAGTGAGAACCCCTAACCTCAGATTCCCAAAATCAAACACGGGGGTGGTCACCTGCGAAGAAATAGGTTCGGGGTTCTTCAACCTGAAACCCGAAACCGGACTTCCTAAACCCTAAACGTAGGACAGGCGCAGCGAAATCGTACGACCTCGCGCCCTAAACCCTCAACCCTAAAGCCCTAAACCCGAAACCTTAACCCTAAACTAAACCTTATAGACCCTAAACCCTAAACCCTAAACCCTAAACCCTAAACCCTAAACCCTGTTGGGCCGAGGTGCAACTTTCGCGCCGTCACCACTTCGTCAAAGGTCACGTCGGGCTGCTCTGCGTAGAGCCTCAGACATGGGCAGTTCCCAAAATAGGGTTTTAGGGTTTAGGGCTTTAGGGCTTAGGGTTTTAGGGTTTTAGGGTTTAGGGTTTAGGTCCAGGGCAATGCGAGATATCCCTGCAAAAAACACCTCTAATCATTATAGTATACTATACCACCCCTCCAAAAAACAAAAAAACAAAGCAAACAACAAAAGACCTATATTCCTTATAGGCAGCCCCTTACAAGGGCCCTCCATGTTCGGAAACTCCCGCATTTCAACTGGCGGTCTGGGTTTAGGGTTTTGGAGAACTTAGAGTCTAGGGTGTAGGCTGCAGACTCGTCAGGGAGGGCCCTGAGTGGGTTTAGGGTTTAGGGTTTGGGGTTTGGGGAAACTCTACACCCCAAACAGGGTTTAGGGCTTATGGTCTAGGGTTTAGGGTTTTGGGTTTAGGGTTTGGAGTTTGGGGTTTGGGGATGGGGTTTTGGGTTTGGGCCCCCAGGGTCGTAGAGGCTATCTAGGCACGAGGTGTTCGTAGTAGGCGACCTCCTGCCTTCGGACGCATGTTGGTGGCTTAGGGTTTTCCGGGTTTAGGGACCCTAAACCCTAAACCTTAAACCCTTGGGGTGTAGAGTATCCAGGTGTGGGGGTTGCTCCCATGATGCGAAAAAGTCACTGAGAGGAGCCACGAAGCCGAAATAAAGATTGCACGACACGAGATCCGAAGTGCAGTGTCTTATCCTTCTTCGGGTTTGGGGTTTAGGGTTTAGGGTTTAGGACATCTCTCTTCCCACGTCTCTTGTTCTTCTTTGCTTTTGTCTCTCTTTCGCTCTTTCTCTCTCTCCCTCTCTCTCCCGCTCTCTCTCTCTCTCTCTCGCTGCTCTCTCGCTGCTCTCTCGCTGCTCCCTCTCTCTGTGTCTCTCTCTTCTTTCTCTTGTCTCTCCGGCTTATCTCTCACCTGTCGCTTAGCTCTCTCTCTTGTGCTTCTCTTCTTTCCCTTTTCTCCCCACTTATCGCCTATTCACCTCTCCGTGATCTGTCTCTCTTACTTCTCGCCTTTATTCTCATTTCTCTTGTCTCTCAAGTCCCTCGCTGTCTATCTCTCTCTCTCTCTCTTTCTCTCGATCTCTCTCTTCTCATCGCTCTCTAATCTCTTCTCGTTCCCCGTCTCTCTTCTGTCTCTTATCTTATTCCTATCTCCCTCTTGTCGCTCTCGCACCTCTGCTTCATCTCTGTCTCTCTATGTTTTATCTCTCCCTCTCCCTCTCTCCCTCTCTCTCTCTCGCTGATTTTTTCTTCTCTGCTATCTCTGTTGTCTCTCTCTCTCTCTCTCTCTCTCTCGCTCTCGTATCTCTCGCTCTCACTAGCTCTCACATCTCTCTCTCTCTCTCATGTCTCTTTCTCATCTCTCCTTCTCTCTTTCAGCACTCGGACGCTTCCGAACGCTTTGCCAACACAAGCGCACGACGCCACGTCAACTCCCTGACCCCTGGAACCCCACGTCTTCAAACGGGAACCCTCCGGTACGCATTCGGGCACAAAAATGCCCCTGGACCACCTTCCCCAACAAAGTCTCCCTTCAGGACCAAGTCGAAGCCCTCCAAAACTCTCAGCCCTGAACTGTCAGCTCAAAACCCAAAACCCTAGCCCTAAACCCTAAACCCTAAACCCCAACAAAACCTAAACCCTAAACCCTATGAGGTCATCCCTGTCGGCCCCAGCGTCTCGGCGGCAATCATGGCACTGGTCCGCTGCATGCCGCTGCCTAGGCTGTAGGACAAAGAGCCTTTCCATCGGCTGATTTAGGTGCAACATAGGGGCCTTAAGAAATAAAATAGGGTTTAGGGTTTAGGGTTTAGGGTTTAGGGTTTAGGGTTTAGGGTTTAGGGTTTAGGGTTTAGGGTTTAGGGTTTAGGGTTTAGGGCTTGGGGTTTAGGGTTTAAGGAATTTTCAGTAGGGTGTTGGAGGTTATTATAGCAGATCTATAAAGGGACCATGAGGAGATAGGATTAGCAGTTGCTCCGACCCTATAGTAGTGTCTTGCCTTTGGTCTGACTCAAGTTTTAGGGCCTGGGGTCTTGGCGTGGAGGCCTTCAGCTGAAGTCCGTTTGTCATGATTTGTGTTTGGGAGGGTGGGGGGGAAAGGGAACGAAAAAGGGGGGAAAGGGGAAAGGGGAAAGGGGAAAGGGGAAAGTGGAAAGGGGGGAGGGGAGAGGGGAGAGGGAACAAATAAGTAGCCCATATACTGCAGAATTGGAATGGAGTTTGGTAGTGTCCCTCTTCTTGTATCAGGAAGACATGGGGTAATCATGCTGGCAACTTTTTTGGGTAGTTCATAGAGAATACGCTCCCCCAAGAGATTAGATTCCTGTGCTCCTAAACCCTAAACTTTCATAGGGATTGAAGCTGAGGGAATGAGAATACACTCCCCCAAGCATCCATTAAACCCTAAACCCCAAACCCCAAACCCCAAACCCTCAACCCTCAACCCTCAACCTTCAACCCTAAACCCTAAACGGCCATCGACCGGGTCGCACCACCGCTTCTCCAGCTCGAGTTGGGGCAGGGGCAGGGTAGCCGCACCCAGCATACCCTCGCCATCCTCTGTCCGGGTTAGGGTGAGGGTTTGGTTTAGGGTTTAGGGTTTAGGGATTATGGTGTAGGGTGTAGGGTGTAGGGTTTAGGGTGTAGGGTTTAGGGTTTAGAGGGTAGAGGGTTTAGGGTTTAGGGTTTAGGCGTCAGGCTTTGGGCCCACCGAATCAAGCATCTGCAGAGTTGGGCCCTTCTCTATCTTACGGTCCTTTTCGGTGTTGCTAAGCCGGCCCCTATGATTTAGTGTACCCAGAAGGGGCCGAAATTGAGGGATTTGCACTTCAGGGCTGTGGGTCTTCGGGGGGGGTGCTTGCAGCCTTGAACCCTAAACCCTAAACCCTAAACCCTAAACCCTAAACCCTAAACCCTAAACCCTAAACCCTAAACCCTAAACCCTAAACCCTAAACCCTAAACCCTAAACTCTAAACCCTAACGCAACCATGTGGAGAGCGGGGCCTTCTGCTTCGCAATGGACTCCGGCGCAGTCTTCTCGGATACCTCGCACGACGTGACGACACCGGAGCGGACAACCATCGCAACCCTAAACCCTAAACCCTAAACCCTAAATCCTAAACCCTAAACCCTAAACCCTAAACCCTAAACTCCCTGGCTTCACCCTAGGCAAACCCTGTAGTGCAGTTTGGGGCTTCTGCTTTAGGGTTTCAATAGCCCCGAAGCCCATACGGGGGTTTACGTAGATAAGGGATTCCTTATAATCAGTGTCCCAACAATCCTAAACCCTAAACCCTAAACCCTAAACCCTAAACCCTAAACCCTAAACCCTAAACCCTAAACCCTAACACCCCTGAACTTCGGAAAACCCCATATCGGGGCATCCCTCAAGCCTGGATAACCCTAAGCATTCCCTTGTAGTACGTGCATCAGCCCGGTCTAGGGTTTAGGGTTTAGGGTTTAGGGTTTAGGGTTTAGGGTTTAGGGTTTAGGGAAACCCGAAACCCGAAACCCGAAACCCGAAAACCCCCTTAAAACCCTTAGGGTTTAGGGTTTAGGGCTTAGGGTTCTGGGTTTAGGGTTCTAGGGTTGTAGGGTTTCGAGTTTTTAGGGTTAGGGTTTAGGGTAGCGCCTCAAACGCTTACACCCCGAACATCCCAAAAGCCCAAAGACCTACCTAGACAGAAACACTGAACCCTGACCCCTGAATCCCTAAAACCCCAGTTCAACTCTAAAATCCTGAGCTTTAACTAGGTTCTGAGCCGGTCAACCCTGAAAACATTCAGACTTGAGCCCCAAAGCCTTAAACCCCAAAACCCGAAAGCCCTAAAACTCCAAACCCTCAAGCCCTCAAACCCTAAACCCTAAAAGCCCTCAAACCCTAAACCTTAAAGCCCCGAAACCCTAAACCCTGAAGCCTTCAAACCCTTAAGCCCTGAACCCCTGAAGCCTAGAAGCCCAAACCCTAAACCCTAAACCCTAAACCCTAAACCCTAAACCCTAAACCCTAAACCCTAAACCCCGAGACCCGAAACTCCCTCCCCAGCCTGCGCAATCTCACCCGGAAGCACGGATGGCCCTGAAGCCGGCGTTGGGTAGGTTTCGGGCTTCAAGGTTTAGGGTTTAGGGTTTAGGGTTTAGGGTTTAGGGTTTAGGGTTTAGGGTGTAGGGTTTAGGGTTTAGGGTTTAAGGTCTAAGGTTTAGGTCAAGGGGATTGGAAGAGGGCTTACGGATTGCAAGGTTTAGAGGTTTAGAGGTTTAAAGGCCTGTAGGGTTTAAGGAAAATTGTGGCTGGGGGGCTTAAGATTTTAAGTCATTGGGGGTTTCTGGGTTTAGGGTTTACTTTTTGGGCTCGGCGATGATGTCTGGGAATGGGTGTGCAAGGAAATTGTGGCTTATCGGGTGGTCCACGCTGGAGGGCCAAGAAAGAAATGCCGCCAACCACCCATGAACCCTAAACTCAAAACCCCAAACCCTAAACCCTAAACCCCAAACCCTAAACCCCAAACCCCTAAACCCTCTACCCTGAACCCTAAAAACCCCAACAGACTGGTTGAGTCGCCCGGGCCATAAGTGGGCCGAAAGCTGGCGCAGCCCGCTGTAAAAAGCAACCGCTGCCTCCAAATACGGAGCTGGGCGCGGCAATTGAAGGGAGATTGAATGTACAAAGGTTGGACCCTTTAAGGGCCCTCTGATATAGAACATGCATAGACAAGAGACCAAGAGGACGTGAGCCCTTTAGGCTCAGTATGAAAATATCTTAAAGGGTCTAACTATACTTCACAAAGAGATTACGTCGTCGGGACTGTCTTCGACCAGTCCCCCTACCGACTCTGTCGCCTGCCTGCTTTGGAGGCTTGCAAGCAGCAGAGGTGGCGCTCGCACGGCCCTCGCGAGATCTACGGCCGTCCGGTTCCGCGAGTTTCGGAGGTCCACCCTGGCCCCAGCGGCCAGCAACAAGGAGGTTGCTTCGAAGTAGCCATTTAGGATGCTAAACCTACACTGTACTCAGAAGCCCAGCAAACATCAACATGCTTGCTGTTTCTTAGGAATTATAGTACCCAAAAAAATGATTTTTAAGCAAAAAAAACAAAAAAAAAAAAAAAAAAAAAAAAAAAAACTATTGCGAGGTACCCCTAAGGAACATCAGCGGGGTGGCCCCAGAGTGGTGGTAGGCCAGCATGGTGAGCCTCGAAGGGCTGATCCTGTGCCGGACACTTGCCAGGTTCATGACCTTCGTAGCCCAGTAGTCATACTACAATAAGGGTCTAGGGTTTAGGGTTTAGGGTTTAGGGTTTAGGGTTTAGGGTACCCAGAACCAGAAAAAGGGCAAAGGGCACCACTGGCCTACCAAGTGGCCGGCCACCACATGTCCTGGCCAAGGCGCGTGCTGAACTGCTCATTGACGTCAGCCCTGGCCTCTATCAGCAATCCTTGAGTTCATGTGGTTTAGGGTTTAGGGTTTAGGGTTTGGGGTTTTGGGTTCAGAGTTCATAAGCCCCCCAACAAGTGTACACTTTCAGTTCTATAGGGGCCTAGAGTATCCCAAAAAGCGTAAAGGCGTAAAGTGTACTCACTCAGCTACTAAGAATCCAATGGTCCCAGCGTAGCCCCCAGGAAAGATCACGGAGAAGTGCAGGCAAAACCGGAGGTTCGCTGTGGTCGGCTGGGACATCAGCACTCGCATGGCCTCTACAGAGGCGCAGGCGCACCCCACTTGCAGGGCCGTCATGCTCGGAAAGCAGCACAGGGTGCCGTCACCGCCGGCGGAGCACAGAAGCCGCACACCCTCCCCATTGTTGGACAGAGCTGCCCAATGCAAGGCGGTTGCGCCGATGCTGTCACGGGCATTGGCCCGGGCTCCGGCCTCCAGGAGCGTGCGAAGGGCGGCGTTGCCATGGTAGATGGCGGCCAGGGAGGCAGCAGATCTTGGTAGCTCAGTAGCCATCTTCTTGAATACGGGTGCCCTTTTTCGTTACTTACAACTAACTTATAACAGGAATCCTTGAACCCTCAAAAAGGGGCAAAAGGGTACCACAGGGGCTAGCACCAAGAGACAGGCGCCTGGGCATCTGTATCTCCTTCTTCGCCTTCATGATGGCGTCGTTTGGATCAGCTCGACTGTCCAGCAAGGCCTGCACTATCTCTGCATTGCCGCTCACCTGGGGGGGACACTGAGAGGGCTTGCAAGGCAGCATGACTTTACAAGGCGGGAATATCTCCGGGAAGAATAGGCATGAGAGCAGCGTGGCAATCTGCTTAAACAAAATCAAACGATGGCTAAGGCTGCTGTAGATGAGTTTTTCGGGGTCTTGCATATTCTGAAGTGAAAGACTGTATATGCATCACATATCCATGGATGTCTAACGACACGCTGATGGGATACATAATTTTGCAATGCGACTTATACAACATCATGTTTTAGGGCGGGGGCAGATGTCAAGTGGGCATGGCAGGAATGCTGCATCGTGTACTCCGCATCGTTAGCTGTCCTGTTTAAACAGATTCGAAGCCCACGCGGTTTTGGGATCAAGTAAGCCAACCTGTTCAGCAACATGCACCGTGAAAAACGAAAAAAAGGGGAAAACAGAAGATGGAATTTCTGAAGATGATGTACCTGCGGGGAGGGGGTTGGGGTGGGGGCAGGAAGCGGTACCATACACCCCAAAGTCCTGTAACATCTGGACGTGGGCGAGGTGGATTTGGAGTTCTTGACGTGTTTTGGAATGCGGAGTTCGTGCGGTTGGCTTCGGATTTGGGAGTCTCTGGCACTCCGTCTTGTTGGAATTCTTGTAGTTGGTATAGGAGGTTGCAAACGACCTGCAACACTCAGAAACGAATCTGCGAATTCCGCATCACTCTCCTGACAATCCTCGGACAGGGTGCAGAGATGCCGCCATGGTAGTGGCGGGGGGGGGGGGGGGGGGGGGGGGGGGGGGCAATTGAAATGAAAAAGTGTGTGTGTGTGTGTACATGGAAATTTGTATATGAATATGTAATGTGTACATGTACACAGACACCTTTTGTGTGTGTATGTATGTATGTATGTATGTATGTATGTATGTATGTATGTATGTAGATACCTCCACATACATACGTACATGCATGCACACATACATACATATCAAGCTGTACCATTGCGCCAGGAAAGTCGCGGCTGCGTAGCAAAGCGGAGACCAGCCCGCAGCGTCACGCTCGACGGCGCTTCGGAAGCCATTCTGATACCTGGGATTTAAGTCTAGAGTTTAGGGTTGAGGGCTTAGGGGCTTTGGGGGCGGACCAATGTTAAGCGTGTTTTGGGTTAAGGGCTTAGACCCGTTATGTTAACAAGCTCATTTTACAGGGATCTTGACCCCTTAGCAAGAGAATAAAGAATCTTGACCCCTTGGCAAGAGAATAAAGAAAAAGGGTACACTAGGTTTAGGGTTTAGGGTTTAGGGTTTAGGGCTTAGGGCTCAGGGTTTAGGGTTTCGCGTTTAGGGGTTTAGGGTTTAGGGTTTAGTGTTTAGGGTTTAGGGTTACAGGCATCCGAGATGCAGGAACCTTGCCAGCATGAAGCCGCGGGGGTCCTCGAAGGGGTCAATACGCGTGGCGAAGCCTGGAACCAAGCCGTCCTTTTCTGGTCGTGGTCGAGTTAAAACGTCTATGCGGTTAGTTTAGTGTTTAGGGTTTAGGGTTTAGGTGATCGGGGGCATTGAAGAACTCCACAAACAGAGTTCAGACTATGCACCCTGCGCCAAGCATCGATGGCCTCGACATTAAGGCCTTGGAAGCAGCGTGGCATTTGCTCATTCAGCAGGAACCGATACCTGTGCAAGTCACCTGGCCCGTGGTCAACCTTAAATCCTAAACCCTAAACCCCAAACCCTAAACCCTAAACTGGACCTACCAACTTGCCAGCCTTAAAACGAAACTTCATTCCCCTAAGGGTCCATGTACCTAACTAGGGAGTTCTTGGGCCTTAAAGTACCACCTATCTGGGGAGACTCTGGGGCTCAAGTATACAATAAGGTACATGGACCCTTAGGGTTAGATCCCCCTCCCCCTTTCTGAAGCGCTTAGGGTTCAGGATTGAGGGTTTAGGGGGTTTGCCTGCCTCGCTCAAGAAAAAACAGGAGCTTGTTCCAAACCAATTGCACCATCACGGGCCCAATCGTCGCCCGGTCTGCTTCCCAGGTGTATTTCCCAGTCCCCGGCGCATCTTTCGATCTTTGAATGTCGAAGACCAGCACGGCATGCGTGGCACTCTCCTCAGCATCGCAGCATGGCGTGCAGGGTTTAGGGTGGGTTTAGGGTGTCGGGTTTAGGGTTTTGGGTTTAGGGCTCGTCAGAAACCCTAAACCTCAAATCCTAAACCCTAAAAGACCTGTCAAGGCTTTTCGCAGAGAAGCCTTTTCTTCCTGCCGGAGTTTTCAGGGCAAAAGCCTTTGGGCTTCCAGGGGGCTTTGAACTCGGGTTTAGGGTTAGGGATTAGGGTTTAGGGTTTAGGGTTTTGGGTTTAGGGTTTTAGGGTTTTAGGGTTGAGGGTTTTAGGGTTTTAGGATTTTAGGGTTTTAGGGTTTTAGGGTTTTAGGGTTTTAGGGTTTTAGGGTTTTAGGGTTTTAGGGTTTTAGGGTTTTAGGGTTTTAGAGTTTTAGGGTTTACAGTTTAGGGTTTTAGGGTTTTAGGGTTTTAGGGATTGAGGGCTTGAGGGTTTTGAGGGTTTTAGGGTTTTAGGGTTTAGGGTTTTAGGGTTTTAGGGTTTTAGGGTTTTAAGGTTTAGGGTTTTAGGGTTTTAGGGTTTTAGGGTTTTAGGGTTTGAGGGTTTGGAGGGTTTTAGGGTTTTAGGGTTTTAGGGTTTAAGGGTTTAAGGGTTTAGGGTTTTAGGGTTTAAGGGTTTAAGGGTTTAAGGGTTTTAGGGTTTTGGGGGTTTAGGCTTTTAGGGTTTGAGGGTTTTGAGGGTTTTAGGGTTTTAGGGTCTTAGGGTCTTAGGGTTTAAGGGTTTAGGGTTTAGGGTTTAGGGTTTTAGGGTTTAGGGTTTAGGGTTTAGGGTTTAGGGTTTAGGGTTTAGGGTTTAGGGTTTAGGGTTTAGGGTTTAGGGCGAGTCACGATGACGATGCTGTAGCCATCCGTTCGAGCTGCGAGTTCCTGCGCCATCTTCTCAGCACGGCACCAGCCTGCTTCGAAGAAACCCCTAGGGTTTAGGGTTTAGGGTTTAGGGTTTAGGGTTTAGGGTTTAGGGTTTAGGGTTTAGGGTTTAGGGTTTAGGGTTTATGCCTTACACCCCCAAAGCCCCTAAACCCTTAAACCCTTAAAACCCCTACGACTCTTAAAACCCCTCAACCCAGACCCTGTCCCTAAACCCGAACACCTCCCCCCCAAACCCTACACCCAAACCCTGTGAGCCAAAACTTGAAAATTCCCACGCAGCCGCCTCTCTCAGCCCATGTCTCAAGCGAAAGCATCTTCCGGTGCTCTGCGTGCTCCAGTGCTGGGCAAAGAATGATGAAGAACTCGCACTGTGCCTGTATGATATAGGGCCCCATCTGAATTCGAATGCAATTCTTGGGGTAGTCTCTCGTGAAAGGAAATAGGCAGTATACAGAAGAGATGATAATTGATGGTGACGTTTGGGGTCTTGCATTCTGGCCGGCCTTGAAACCCAGAATCAGAGCGTACCTCGATAGGCTTGTTTGAACTTCCACATTGACAGGTATCCTCCAAAACAAAGCCTAAGCCCAAAACTTTAATCCCTGAAATTCGGCCTGAGCGGTCATACATGATGTTGAATACCCGCTCTGTATTCACTGGACAGATGTTTCTTGGCTGCAATAAGAGGGGCTAGGGAGAAGGGCCTTGACAATCACATACAATCAGAAAGTTGGAGCATGGCTTAAGGATGATTCGAGCTGGGATTCCCTAGAGTCTACCTTTTGGGGTATGGGGATAAGGATGTTCCAACTTTCTGGAGTTTGTACTATAGGCTCAAGCATGGAGAGCAACCTCACCCTCCAAGCCAAGTATTTAGGGCTATATTATTGTTATTGTTTTTTTTTTTTTTTTTGGGGGGGGGGGGTCCTTTTGCAGGGCCTATGCTAACTTTCGGGAATCCTCACGTAGCTCTAATCCACTCCCCAACTCTGAAGCCAAGAGTCAGCTTAAGAGCCTACACCCTCTAAACTCCCCAAAACGCCCGGCTCCTACTCAAAGACAACGTCAATCAAGACCCTAAACCCTAAACGTCCGACCCTAAACCCTAAATCCTAAGCCCTAAACCCCTCCAACTCTTAAGCCAAAAGCCCCCGACCCTAAACCCCGAACCCTAAACCCTAAACCCTAAGCCCTAAAACCCCTCCAGCTCTTGGGCCAAGAGGCAACGTAGGAGGGTATACTCTGTATCGCCTGCTCTCGGTGTTGGCTCGCGAGAGCTGAACCATCCTGTGGGCAGCACAAGAAGTCGTACCAGACCTGGGAGGGGCACTGAACATGTCCCGTGCGGGGCAACTTTTGGGGGGGTTTAGGGTTTAGTGTTTAGGGTTTAGGGTTTAAGGTTTAGGGTATCAGATCCGAAACCCCACACCCCAAGCCCCCAAGGCCCCTAAACCTCGCCCAGTCACGTAGAGAGGCTTGGATTTCATGCTCGCCGCAGTTGGACAGGCGCGTCGGCCGTAGACCATCTTCGGGGAAATCATAGGCTGTCTCTTGAAACCACCCTGAAACCCGTAAAGCCTCTAAGCTCTATAAACCCTAAACCCTAAACCCTACACCCTTCAAATCCTTAAAGCCCTTCAAATCCTTCAAACCCTGAACCTTATGAACCCTACAGTAACCCCTATGAAGCCTGTGAGCCCTCTGAAACGTACAACCTAAACGCTAAACCGAAACCCCAAACCCCATGACGCTCGGAGTCCGCTGAGTCGCCTCTGCCGCCACGGGCATACTAATTTGTATGCTGCCGGACAAGATGTTTTTCCTAGGCGTGCAAGGGTTTAGGGTTTATAGGGTTCAATTGTATGATGTAGGGTTTAAGATTCCAGTGTAGGGCTGAGGATTTGAGGTTCGGGGGTTCGGCGCGTCGTAGCCAGGATTGTCCAGCACTTTGGGTTTAGGTGTATAGGGTCCAAAAACACTAGCAAGGAAGAAGGATTCGCAAACCACAAAACGTGGAAACCCTAAACCCTAAACCCTAAACCCTAAACCCTAAACCCTAAACCCTAAACCCTAAACCCTAAACCCTAAACCCTAAACCCTAAACCCTAAACCCAAACCCTAAACCCTAAACCCCAAAACCCCATACCCTGAACCCTATACCCTAAACCCTAAACCCCCTGCCCTTCCTTTGCCGCCCAGCAGCAGGGCCTCCTGCAAGATGTGAAGCTGCTGGTGCTCTGGGTCGGGGTGGCGGCTCCCAAGCCACTGGTGCGACACAAACATAGCCTTAGGGTTTAGGGTTTAGGGTTTGGGGTTTGGGGTTTGGGGTTTAGGGTTTGGGGTTTGATATAATCCCTTCAAGGGTATATATAGGGCCCTGATTCCCTCATTCCCTGCCAGCAGGTAGCTCGGCCCAGGGATTCCTCAAACTTAGTGAGGCCACCGGTCTTCAGCATCTCCTGGAGGGGGGTTAGGAGGGTTTAGGGCTTAGGGCTTACTACTGCTAGGGGTTTAGGGCTGCGGGTACAGCTTTTAGTCTTAGGATTTAGGGTTTTTATTCGCGTGGAAGCAGGGTGTCCACTAGCTTATGCAGACAGCTTGCAGGTTCTGCTCCTCGTGTGCCCTGAGCCCCTGAAGCTTGAGGAACTCCTCAATCGGCACGGTGTACATTGGAAATTGCTGGTTGAAGTCGATGCCCGATCTGCTCTTCCTCAGCGCCCCTCCATCGGAGGGCGCGCGGAGACGTGCCGCCAACTGGGACAGAGCAGGATCTGACATCCTTGAAACTCCTAAATCCAAAACAATGCGCTCGTTGGCAGATCTCTCCGCCTTCGGCGGAGAGGGGAAAAAAGAACCTTCCTCGAGCCTGTGAACTCCGATGCGGCCGATGTGATCGCAAGCCGTCAATCCCCAGACTCCTTGAACCCGTCCAATCCGGACCCCAAAGCCTCTGAGGGTAGTTACATGGTCCCTTAATGTGGGCCCTTGAAAGGGGGCCCCTTCTATGCCCCCTGTATATACCCTATACATCCCAAGGGCCCATGCTTCAGAACCCGTTAAAGAAGGTAAGGGACCCGGTCTCAGGGCCCATGCAACCCTGAGAAAAGCCAGCAAGTCTCATTCCCAAGGCCACCCCAAACCCTCCCAAACACCCACACACCCTGACTCTTAGCGGTCGGTGGGTGCCTCATCAAACGACCCAGAGCCTCTCAAACCACCTAACCTCCCCCCCCTCTCCAACCAAAAACTCCAAGCCCTAAATTCCAAGCCCTAAACCCTGAACCCTGAACCCTGAACCCTGAACCCTGAACCCCAAACCCTAAACCCTAAACCCTCAGAAAGGCACCTGCAACGGGCGTCGACGCTGACGCGGCCGCGGCACGGAGTAAAGATGGAGGTTCTGGGGAGACCTGGACAGTGGTTTAGGGTTTAGGGTTTAGGGTTTAGGGTTTGGGGTTTGGGGTTTAGGGTTTAGGGCTTAGGGCTTAGGGCTTAGGGTTTAGGGTTTAGGGTTAGGTTTCGAAAACCCCCAAACCTAAAAAACCCTAACTTCCTTTCTTCTGAGGTGTTCGTTGTTGGGTGGGCGGGGAAGACCAGGGATTCACAATGAGGGGCATGGATCTTGGGACAACTTTTGTTGTCCTACTCTTTTGCTTGAGCTCACAGTTTTGGGTTTCGGGTTTAAGGTTTAGGGTTTGGGGTCAAAGCCCACCGTGCTCTCAACTGTCGGCATCGGCAGAAGAGCCAACCCTAAACCCTAAACGCCCTAAACGCCCTAAACCCTAAACATCCCACGTTCTTTGGGCACCGAATGAACCCTGAAATTGGGGTCATATGTCCTACACAACAACAAATCCTATTCAGGGTATACGAACCACAAACCCCTTTTTCTGAACCCAACATGTTGTTTCAGGCTTGGGGGGAGCAGCTGTGAACCCTGAGCATTTAGGTCCCGAGCTTCCTACGAATTTGGGGGCCACCCCTGCTTCTGGTGATCAAAACCAAGAGTTCCAAGGTGTGGGTTGCAGGTTGTTGGGTGGCGGAAGCAGACGGCTTGTGGCGTGTCAGAGGTGATTTCAGGTTTAGGATCAGGTCGCAAACTACCTCTTCTCAAAGGGGAAAGCAGTGAGGTGGCGGCAATGAGATTTGAACTTGTGCACCTCTTGGCAAAGATTCGGAGATTGAAATAACGACAGCGAAGGCCTGCCCCCATTTTTTCCAAGAAGAAACACAAAAGACAAGCAGCTTTCACTTGTAGAATTTAGTATGTGTTTTTGTTGTTGTTTCTTTCTTTCTTTCTCTCTCTCTCTCTCTCTCGCTTTCTAGCTTCCTCTACTTTCCTTCTTCTTCAGGGCATGAGGGGTGGCCCCCCCTCGCGCAGGGCTCGCCTGTGTGCCGCGATCCAGGTGAAGCTGCTCTCTCTCTCTCTCTCTCTCTCTCTCTCTCTCTCTCTCTCTCTCTCTCTCTCTCTCTCGCTCTCTCCTTCATCCTCCCGTTCCCATCGCCCTCCCTTTCTCCCTAAACCATAAGCTCGAAACCATATAAGTTTAGGGTTTAGGGTTTAGGGTTATAAGCTCCTAAACCCGGAACCTTTGCAAACACCAAACCCTCACGCCGAGAAATCACCCACCATCCGAGAAGTTCAGCCCCGAAAACTCAGACCAGGCCGTATTTTAGGGTTCAGGACTTAGGGTTCAGGGTTCAGGGTTTAGGGTTTAGGGAACCCTAAACCCTAAACCCCCAAACCCTAAGCCACGATGATAGGGATGGGATAAGCATCTACGATGTACCTCGATGATGGTAGCTGATTTCTTTCAGTGCCTTAATCAGAGCGCAGTGTTCGGGGGGTAGGGTTCGCCAGGCTTGCGTATAGGCCTGACACTCTGCCCAAGAGCAACCTAAGAAAAAAACACGCTGCCTGCCTCTGAATGTTGCTTCAAGGGGTTAAACCCTAGACCCTAAACCCTAAACCCTAAACCCTAAACCCTAACCGCTTGGCGACTGTGTATACAGGCAAAGAAGCGCGCAACTTCTGCAAGCGGCTGAAGCCCCGGAACATGAAGCCCTAAACCCTAAACCCTAAACCCTAAACCCGAAACCCTAAACCCTAAACCTTAAACCCCAAACCCTAAACCCCACGCCTTGGGAGAGGCCATACTCTCGCATCGCAAGGCCCCGGTGTGTTTCAGCACAGGGTTCTCTCCAATTCCAGGGAGGAAATACGGGGGGAGTTCAATGTTTCTGGAGTGTTCCCTAAACCCTAGCCCTAAACCCTAAACCCTAAACCCTAAACCCTAAACCCTAAACCCTGTTCAAAGCATCAGTGCTTGTCTTGGCGATTCCGTGGGCTGCTGCGGGCACATGACATCTGCTTGCCACTGTCTCGCGCTGAAGTTCAGCTTCTAGCTGCTTCTAGCTGTAGAGTTTCGGACCCTAAACCCTAAACCCTAAACCCTAAACCTTAAACCTTAAACCCTAAGCCGTTGCAAGATATACTTCGGGATGAGATGACGAAAGCGATGCTGTCGGAGACTCCACTCCGTGGTGAGTGAACGTGGCGGGTCTGACTTTCGGGCCAACAACCGACTCCCTTGCACTGTGCTTCAAGGGCTGCTCCTGCGGTGCCTAAACCCTAAACCCTAAACCCTAACCCCTAAACCCTAAACCCTGAACCCTGAACCCTAAACCCTAAACCCTAAACCATAAACCCTTATCCGCCGATGTTCACTCGCCACAGGGCCTTCCGTTTGGAAGCGCCTCAAAACGATGAATTCGAGCCGAAAAGAAGCTGAAGCAATCGAGCCGGTGCCTGGGACCCTCTGATGGTGAGCGTTTTTGGGCTTAGGGTTTAGGGTTTAGGGTTTAGGTTTAGGGTTTAGGGTTTAGGGTTTAGGGTTTAGGGTTTAGGGTTTAGGGTTTAGGTTTTAGGGTTTAGGGGTTGACATCAAACATTCCAAAAATCCTCAAATGCTCAGCGTTGCTTACAAGTTTCTGAGAATCGGGATCATATTCCTGCACTACGCTGCTCCTGTTCAAGCTTCATGAGCGAGAATGTTAGGGTTTAGGGTTTAGGGTTTAGGGTTTAGGGTTTAGGGTTTAGGGTTTAGGGTTTAGGGTTCAGGGTTAAGGGCTTAGGGTTTGTAGGACCTATCCCTGCCATGCCACCCCATGACAAAAGGACACGAGGAGGGGTTTAGACGGCTTTCGGTTGAATCCATCTTTGGCTCACCTGAAGGCCCTTTCAGGACACCCTCGAAACCCTCAACCCTCATCCTAATAACCCGAAGCCCAAGCGTGAGCCTAGAAATCCTAAACCCTAAGCCTCACGCGTGGGAAGCCCTAAACACCCAAACTTCTTCAGGGTTTAGGGTACTTAGGGACAGCGAGCGTTCATGGTTGAAAGTAAAGAATCCACCCCCACCTCCCTACCCCACCCCCTCCTACATACATCCCTATCCCAGAACTCAACACCCTAAACCCTAAACCCAAACCCCAAACCCTCCCCTAAACCCTGAACCCTGGAAAGCCCTGAAGCGCAAAACGGCGAAGCCCTAAACTCCTGAGCCATGAAGCCCTAAACCTCTACACCCCTATCCCAGAACTCAACACCCTCAACCCACAACCAAACCCCTAAACCCTAAACCCCAAACACAAACCCGAAACCCGAAACCCGAAACCCGAAACCCGAAACCCGAAACCCGAAACCCTAAACCCTAAACCCTAAACCCTAAACCCTAAACCCTAAACCCTAAACCCTGACCCTGACGAGCGCCCGAAGCTCTTGCTGCACTTGGGCTCCCGGCAGGCGTGCGCCGTGCCCCAGGGGAACTGCGGGCCGGACTTGCAGCCTGAGGTTTAGGGTTTAGGGTTTAGGGTTTAGGGTTTAGGGGTTATAGGGTTTAGGGAGCCTCAGATTACGAGAGTTTCTGGGTTAGGGTTTAAGGGTTTTGGGGTTTTAGGGTTTTTTCTTCAGGGGAGTTCAGGGTTTAAGGGTCTATGGGCTTAGGGGTTTTTAAGGGGAATCTAGGGTTTAAGGGCTTGGGGGTTGGGATTGTGGGGTTAGGGGTTTCTGAGGCAGGAGGTTTAGGCTTTCAGCGCTCATGGCTAGGGCTTAGGTCTGCGAGTCTAGCCAGATTCAGGCTTGGCTCACCCGAACCCTAAACCCTAAACCCGAAACCCGACACCCTAAACCCTAAACCCTAAAACCTAAACCCTAAACCCTAAAACCTAAACCCTAAACCCAGGCTCTTTCTCAGCATGCCAGCGGCGCCTGGGCCAAGGTGACACGTCTTCCCTTCAGGACAACTGGGGAGTTTGCGGCTCGTGCATGCTACGTTAGGGTTTAGGGTTTAGGGTTTAGGGTTTAGGGTTTAGGGTTTAGGGTTTAGGGTTTAGGGTTTAGGGTTTAGGGTTGGTTTAGGGTTTAGAGTTTAGGGTTTAGGGCCCCCCAGACAGGGGTCGCAACAAAAAGTCCAGTCGAACCGAGAATATCTGGTTCTCGGAGGTGGCTTTGGCACTTTCGCAGGCTGCGATGGCGACGGCGTAGATTTGCGCAGATGCATGCCCTAAACCCTTGACCCTAAACCCTAAAACCCTAAACCCTACAATTAAGCGAGGGACGAACCCCGAGCCCAGCCGGACTGCGCACTAGACGGACAAGTGGGGGTTCAGGTTTGAAAAGGGTTTAGGGTTTAGGGTTTAGGGTTTAGGGTTTAGGGTTTAGGGTTTAGGGTTTAGGGTTTAGGGTTTAGGGTTTAGGGTTGGGGGCCAGCGGGCTACCGTGTGGGGTCTGGGGTGCAGGGTTTAGGAGTTGGGTATGGCGGTTGAAGGGGGTTGAGCTTGGGGGTATGAAGGGCTCGTCAGAGTTTAGGCTTTAGGGGCGCTTGGGTTCAGGTTTAGGGTTTAGGGTTTAGGGTTTAGGGTTTAGGGTTTAGGGTTTAGGGTTTAGGGTTTAGGGTTTCGGGATGTGAGTGTGTGTAGGGCTGACAGAGCTGATAGGCCTGAGATCCAATGGCAATCTTGCTTCCTGATTCGACCTGCAAATCCCCTTAAACCCTAAACCTTCAAACCCCTAAGCCCTAGATCCCTAAACCACAAAACCCCTGAACCCTAAATCCCAAAACCCTAAATCCCTAAACCTTTAACCCTGAACCCTAAAACAACAGAATTGGAAAGCCCCCATACGACAGCTCAAAACAAGGAGCCAATGTGCGCCTTGAACCCCACGCCTCCAAACCTTAAAACCCCAAAACCCCAAACCCAAAATCCCTAAACCCTGTAGACCCTAAACCCTGTAGACCCTAAACCCTATAGACCCTAAACCCTAAACTCTAAACCCTAAACTCTAAGCCCTAAACCCTAAACCCTAAACCCTAAACCCTAAACCCTAAACCTTTCCACCCCAGGCCTGCCGGTTGTCGAAGCGCGGCCGCATCGCCATGGCCCCCAGGGAGGCCTCGGAAAGGGTTTAGGGTTTGGGGTTTGGGGTTTGGGGTTTAGGGTTTAGGGTTTAGGGTTTAGGGTTTAGGGTTTAGGGTTTGGGGTTTAGGGTTTAGGGTTTAGGGTTTAGGGTTTAGGGTTTAGGGTTTAGGGTTTAGGGTTTGGGGTTTAGGGTTTAGGGTTTAGGGTTTAGGGATAATCACCTAGACGCCTAAACCCCTGAACCAGTCTCATGGGGCCCACATTAGGGGACCCCTTATATGCACCTTATATACCCTATAAACCCAAGGGGCCCGCTTTAAAGGAGGTAAGGGACCATATTGAGGGACCACTAAACCCGAACCCCCACAAACCCCTCAACTCCCAAACCCCTAAACAAAACCCCGATAGAGTCCTCAACTCCTAAATCCCCACAACCCCAAACCCTACAACCCCAAACCCCCTAAACGCAAGAAGGCCCGAACCTACCATGCTCATTTGTAGTAAGGAAGTCTTATGGTCCATCCGACCACGTCCCTTTTATCAGGGGGTGCGGTTTCAAGGTGCAGGGTGTAGGGAACTTTCCACCCTGTTCGGGGCTTAGGGTTTAGGGTTCAGGGTGTAGGGCTGAGGGACCAATGGGGTGCCTTTCTAGGCTGCCGGGATGTAGGTTGGGGTTTAAACGCAGTGGCAGGATATGGTAGGCATCCTTGGTTGTTATTCTAAGCCCTATTGAGGCTTTATGTGACATTGCTTCGTAGACGAGCACTGCAACAATCGCCTCCCCCCCTCACCCCCGCTCTGAAACCTAAACCCCATAAACCTAACCCTAAACCCTAAACCCCTAAGCCAGCCCTCCTTCGCCCTGCCTTCTGGCATGAAGAGGCTCCTTGCAGTCGGGTGAGGACGTTGTGCGTCAGCAGCCGGTGAAACGAATCGGTGCTGTACGAACTTGTGCTTGGAAAGACTTTGACCCTAAACCCTAAACCCTAACCCTAAACCCTAAACCCTAAACCCTATATATTCTTGGAGGGTGCTCCGATGCTTCTGCTCTCAAGCCCTCAGAGCAACATGCACTCACAGAGTCTCCGACTTGTTTGCACGCTCGCTTGCTCACTCCTCACGGCAAAGTCTTCAAACACACAGCTCGTGGTGGCGGGGCGGTGGTGGCCGAAAAAACTTGCCGGGTGAGTGCATTGAATCATGCTGTACACCTCAAAGAATGTGGGCCATTCTTGGAGGGTGCTCCGATGCTTCTGCTCTCAAGCCCTCAGAGCAACATGCACTCACAGAGTCTCCGACTTGTTTGCACGCTCGCTTGCTCACTCCTCACGACTCACGGAAAGAGAGGGCGGCTTTCAGCCGCTGCTGCCACAGGCCGCTCGTTTGCGGCAAGTGGCAAAGTCTTCAAACACACAGCTCTCCCAACCTGACCCACACGGGCGGGCGGGCGGGACTACAAGCGCGCTTCGACGCGCCCCGCAGCATCACGACATGCAGCCAGGATATTCATGAAACAACCCCCCAAAGACCCAACCCGGCACCGAACCCCAGGGGAAAAACGAACCAGGACCTCGGTCGCGCCCAATTCCTGGACATATGTTTCCAGCATACGGAATGACTTCCAACGACCGCGCCATTGTAAGCGCGTCAGGTCCTCATCCCAGTATCTGAAAAGAAAAGTAGCGCCTCCGGGACGTAGCGAGGACGGCAGGAAAGTGACAGCGCCCAAAACCTCAGTTTGGAGTGCTCCAAACCTCAGCTTAAACGAGGCCCAAGAGCCATTCCAAATCCGCCTCCACATCGGGGTCGTCCCTACCACCAAGGTGATCCACGTGGCCACACCCGGAAACTCGACTCGAACATGTTGGGAGGTTGCAGCCCGAAATCTGGTTTTGGGATGAGGCACGCGGATGTACAGCACGTCTTCTTCGAAGTGGTCGCCTGGCAATGCCAGATCTTGCCGACGTAGTCCAATAAGCTCGGAGGGCCTCAGCAATCCAAAAAAGCCAAGCACCAGCAAAGCCGCCATCCGCGGCCACCGCCAGAGCAGAGCAGTAACGACAAGTGCATCGTTCACCGCCTTGGGTACCGGCGGGTGATGTTGTACTGGTTCTAACTGCTCCCAGGTTTTCACCAGATTCCACGGCGCGGCAAGCGAGGATCTCAGCCATCCAAACCGTTGGGCCAGGGCATTTAAGGTCTCGGCTGCAGCTCGACGGCTGCGGCGTTGTAGAAACATAGCAACCATATATTCTTCGAGCCAATCGGACAAAACGTCTGAGTGCCCTCGAGCCAAGGTCTCCAACGTCATCCCAGGTAGCTGAGGCAAGAGCCACTCCTCCAGGCTGGCAATCAAACTCGTCCGGATCTGGTGCGTCTTCTCGGTGACTCGGCCTCTCAGCAAGTGCTCCCGGGTCCTGACGCCTTCTGAAGGCGGTCGCGGCGCCTGGACTTCCAGAGCACTGAAGCAAAAGAGCCCCCACAAAAACCATCCACCTGTTGTATGCCCGGGGCAAACCCTGCAAGGCATCCAAAGAAGCTGCACCTGAGCGAAGACCAGCTCTAAGCTGCCAAAACCATGGCGGTAAAGCAATTCGAGGAGGGCTTACGGGCAAACAACGGCTCGGCGAGTCCGCGCGAATGGACCAAGTGGGCAGGTGCAACCCTGAAACATACAAGTTCTTCCCCAAGATCAAGGGAGCCTCGGATCTCATGACTCTATTCAGAGCAGCCGCTGGACTACGGCCTTTACCCAGAGCTCCCAAGTTCACACGACTATCCTGACAAACAACCACTCGCTTGTTGCAAGGCAGACGTTTGAACAACGACCTTCGCGCCTTAGCCTCTTGAATGTTGATGTGAGCATGTTGGGTGAACTTATATTGCATACAGGTCTTCCACGTCAACCCTTCTGAAAGCTGCACTGCCCAGAGCGCAGAGCTTCTTTTTCTACGACTTCTTTTCAATCTCGAGGCCTTTTCGGGATCCTGTTGAGGGTGCAGGACACGAGTTGGGGGATAACGTTGAGGGTGTTCACGATGTGCACCCCAAGGCTCAGCCTTACTGTGACTCTGTAGCCCTGACATGTCCTCCCCAAACTTTCGAGCCTCAACATCCCCCGAAACTTGACCCTCAAAGTCATCCCACACCGAAGCACAGAACGAAGCAACCCTCTCACAAAAGGCCCGACTGTAAGCCCCTGCCAAAGTGGTCTTGTGACCTTTAAGGGGGGGGTGATGACGTGTGTGATGACACCTCTTCTGCAAGCCTTGGAGGGCTCTAAAGTTCGTGATAACACGGGTGGTCTTAGTATACAGTCGCGCATATCTACACCAGTCGAAGAGGACCTCAAACGCCCCACGGGCCTTCAACAGCTCCCAGGGTCTCAAGGCTCGCATGGATCCAAACGCAGGTTGTTCCCCCCCGAAAGCATGTCCCACATCAAGTTGAACCAACGCCAAGAGCATGGACTGAACCGCATGAAGGTTCCCTAAAACACAATCAAAGTCAAGTATATCAAATCCCCACGGTTGACTCAAGTTCCTTAGCTTAGGATGTCGAACACTCGAAAACGTGGTGCAAGGCGGCGCCCACCAAAGAAACTTGACTTTACCACACCTGAGAAGCCCCAAAAGCCCCCAGAACAAGTCCTGACTAGTCATATCCCAACCTCGCTTAAGCTCAACCGGAGGCAACACACTGAACCCTTGTTTGGCCCAGGAAGCACTCATCTGGCCGCAACCAGAGTAAAGTTCTAAGAAGTCCCACGGCCCCTCCTTTAGCGCAGGAGGTATGGACAACCTCCAGTCGTCCTGGGAAACTCGTTCCAAATAGCCGCGTGCAAAAGACAGAGCCTCTACTGGACCCTGCTCAAACTCACTCCTCAAAGGCGAATCCGAAATCTCCGATTGCGAATCCTGTTCATCTAGAACATCGTCCTCATCCAAGCCGCTCTCTTTCAGGGCGGCGGAAAGCCGACTCAAAAGCGGCATCCTATACCCCTGCTTGTCACCTCTACGCCAAATCTCCCTAACAACAGAAACCCCCACTTCAGACCTACACACCCCAGCCCCCGAAGGAGAAGCATCCACACAATACAGATACTTATCAGGCAAAACATGGAGATCAGTTAGACACAGAGGTGCTAAGCAAGCAAGCACAGCAAATTCGTTGCGGGCCCCTGTGGAAAGGCGGAACGGCTCTTCGGCAGTCCCGGGACCCTGTTGTCTGTACGCTTCATACAAGAAACTGAAAATGGGCCGTCGGAATTGGGCGCAAAAGCCCCACAAACCCAAGACTCCATCCAAGGTCTGCTGGTCAATCGCACCCGGGCGGGCGACCTCACTAGACAGCCTTCCCAAGGCCATCAAACGACTACGAACTGGACCTACAAGCCCTTTCTCTCCTTCAATCTCGGCTCCCCAGACTTTGGCGCAAACCCCACGTCGAACGGCCTTCTTCGGATGCGCCTGCAGCCCAGCGTGAGAATAAGCTTTGCCCGAAGCCGCGAAGACCTCCTGATCCCTCGCCGGTTGAGCCAAGGTTTCCTTCAGGCTCTGAAGTCTCGGCAAGAGCTGAAGACCTAAGTGGTCGTCAATCATGATACCTTCCACGAAACCACTAGGGGGGTGCGGCACCGGGTCTCTATACCTCAAAGTTTCGCCCTCTTTCATAGCTCCAAAAGACCTAAGTAAGTTCACATGACTTTCCTGAGCTATATCCACGGCTGCATGGTCTCCCATCCCCAGCCCTTTAAAGCAGCACGCCACACGGCCACCTTGGGTGACTCGACCTGCTGCAAGGGCTTCCTGGAATGCTTTCAAATGACTCACTTCCCCGGGACGGAAAACAGGACCCACCGGCGAACTCCTAGCTCGGGCTTCCGAGGCAGGATAAGCATGGTAAAAGTCCTTTACATCATCGACCGAGCACGCACACACATAGCGCCCTTCCAAGGGAAGCTGGCATAAGAGTACTCCATGTGGCAGATCTCGAGACGCGCCTTGAATGTGACGTTCCTGAAGGTTACGTCTTTTCCGATGCAGGATTTGCCGATCCTTATCAGCATCCTTCGCCACAGCGAACAACTCACACCTATCCTCAGATCTAACCTCAGAACTGTCACATACGAAAAGACGACCGAGATGGTCCCATCGTTCAAGAACCTTGAGAAGTTCCCTACGGGATGCAGTGCCTCGGATCTTAATGGGTTCAGGGCGCTCCGCTTCGGGTTTTAAAAACGCATCGGGGTCCTCGTAAATATGACGGAAGGTAGGACTCAAGTAAGGCCTAGGATCAAAGTCCTGAACCCGATCCGGGAGGCTCAAGCGTTCTGCCACTACGGGCAGGGCCTGGGTAGCAGTGAAGCTGCCGTCCCTCGTTTGAAAATGCCTATGGCTGCACGAGTATGGCAAAGCATCGAATTGGTTCAATTGCTCACGCAGACGGCTGAGTCTATCAGCGGTCGCTGGCAGACGGAGTCCGCATCCAGTGGCACTATGCCCCAGGCGGACAACAGAACAGGCAAAGGATTGCAACCGAGCCGCCATCTGACTTTGTGTCGATGACAACGCAACCCCTCTCCTCCCTCGCTCAGGCGCAACATTGACTCCCAAGGCTTCATGACTCAAAGCACAAACCATGAGGTTGACCCAGAGTTCACAAGCCCTACGCTTACACCAACGGTCACGCCTTCTACGGGACTTCCCTAAGCCGGCCGGTTTAGGCACAACCCAGGGGAAAGGAGGAGGACAAGGAAAGATCTCGTTTGATCCCTTTACAGGTTTTGAGGAGGCTTCAGGGGTACAAAAAGTGCTCCTAAAGTATTGAGCAAGCGGCAAATCCGAACCCTCCAGGTAGCCACACCAAGTCTCCAGCCATGCCAGAGGCGAAGTTCCAGCCATCAGGGCCCGCTCCGAATTCGCCTTCGGGGCCACGTAGTTCAGAAACCTAAAGGGCCGGCCATTCATCCGGCTTCTTCTGTTGCGCCTCGTCCAGCTCCCTTCATTGTCTGGCCCTTTGGCGGCGGATGCGTCTTCTTCTTTGTGAGCCATTCCTCCTCCTTGAGCTCGTTGATGAGGGCCCCGATCCAGGTCGACTCTGCCAATCGTGTGTAGACGTACTGGCGTCTCAGAGCCCCCAAATCCTGGGTGGCCCAAAAGCCCCAAGGAGGTTCTTCCATGCCGGTCACACGGCTTGCCACCTGCCAGTTCTCGTCGATCAGAAACTGCTCCAAAGCCGCCATCATGCGAAGCACCTGCAAGCGAGCCTGGCGCGGCTTGTTCTCCAAGAGCAGGCGGTGAACGTTGGCGAAGCCCTGGAGGCAGTAACCAGCTGTCCTGGACTTCCCCACAGGACAAGACCGCGCAAACTGGAGCGGGACCGTCGGCAAGAGCTCTGTGGTGTCGACGGCCTTGCACATCCGGCTCTCCATGCGCTCCTGGTAGGCCTCGGGGTGGTTCTTCATGGCCACGTTCAGCCTTTCTACTGCCTCGATTCCTCTTCCGCCTCGGCTCGTGGAACTCCAACCTGGGTCTTGCTCCTCGGCGCTCGAGTCTCCACTCTCCCACGAAGGCAAGCCCGGGAGGCGGCGCGACTTCTTGGCCTTGGAGCCATGCATCAGCTTGACCAGGGCCAACTTGAGCAATTCGTCGGTTGAAGCGTTCTCTGCATCCAAAGGCTTCTGAGCTCGGGCTTCCACGGCAGTCTCTCCCAGTCTGCCGGGTTCGTCGGGCAGGCGTGGAGGGGGACGACGCACTTGGTCTCGTACATGTCCTAGCAGGTTCTCCATCTGGTCCTGCAGTCCTCCTCGCCCTGCGCCTGCGGCGGGCCGCGAAGGCCCTGGAAGCGCAGCCCGAGTCTTGGCAGCCGGGGCTTGAAGTCCGTGCACCTTGCTTTCCAGAGCCTGAAAGCGGCTTTCCACGGCAGTCTGAATTTCCACCAGCTGGGCGAGAATGGCAGCGTTCTGGTCGCTGTGCATCTCGGGAGGCACCAGTTCTTGGGGTTCCTCCTCGAGCATCTCTTCCGGGGCAGTGTAGTATTCCTCCAGGCGAGCTTCCCCGCCTTCCGTCCAGCTTGCAACCAAGTCGTTGAGCTCTGAGAAGCTGGGAAGCACGCTGCGATCTGCAGCAAATCCCTGGAAGGTTTTCCGTGACCTCTGGGTCTTTTTGTCCAGCTGCCCTGCAATGGCCATGGACATCTCGACCAATATCACCTCCATCATCTCGGCTTCGCTTCCGGAGCCTTGCACAGCCACTGAAGCCACCATGTGAGGTCCGACCACCCCATCGCAAGGTCCGTCGGCCGCTTCGTCCAGCTCCTCCTGGGGGATGAAGCCGTTGGGGACACACAGGATGACTCCACTGGCACTGGTGCGCAAGGGTATGGCCAGGCAACTCGGGCTCCCAGCGCCATGCCATCGAAGCAACACCAAGTCCACCTGGTCGTCGTTCGCGACGTTCACGCACCGCAAGCTTTGAACTCCTCGCGGGGCAAGTGGCATGGTCCTCCCAGCAGATAGGCCACAACCGTGACTGCTGCGTAGGATCGGGTCTGGGACCTGGCGAATCTGGTCCAGTTGCCGGACGGATCGGAGTAGATGACGTAGACCGAAGAGGGCCAGGTGTCCTTCTGGGACAGGTAGGCACTGAACGCTCGGGTGAGCTGAACTTCCACAGTCCACTTTCCTGCTGAAAACAAGCGGCGCCGGCGAAGAAGATGAAGAAGAGGAAGATTGCGAGAGGGTTCCAGTTCACGATGGACCTCTCTGTCCGGCTCCTCCGCCGGGGACTCACCCACTTGCTAATGGTCGCCGTCGTGTTGATCACTTGTTGCCCTGGACAGTCTTGACTCGAAATTCAAGCCTTCCGCCTCAACTCTCACACGGACAGTGGAGGGGGGAAGGATTGACTCATGCACGGTAGGCCTGTAGACGATTGCGCCCGCCTCGGATGACGGGAAGAGGCCTCTGTTCCAGACCAGGCTGGCCTTCAAGAACAGACAGGAGTAGCCTGGTAGTCCAGACTCGACACCTCACTGAAAAGATCAGGCCTGCAGTCAGACCTCCGCACACAAATCCAATCCAGAAAACCACTAAGACCAAGAGGATGAGCTCAGCTGTCCGGGGCGAGGACGTGCACCACCAGTTGTTTATCAAGGGCAAAGAGCTTACTAGAAGGTCCCTGAACATTCGGGCCGAAAAAACTTGCCGGGTGAGTGCATTGAATCATGCTGTACACCTCAAAGAATGTGGGCCAAGCCCTAAACCCTAAACCCTAAACTGGCCCTAAACCCTAAATGTTGGCGGTTCGGCTCCCTGAGGACCTCTTTTTTTGAGTCTCAACCTGAGATAGATGATCGGTGCAAGGGTATGTACTCATCTTCTAGCTTCCACAGTTCGGAGCCCTTTACCGACCCCCCCCTCTCTGGACTCGCTACGTTGCAAACAGCGCACTTGCGGGCCCTTGCTACAAAGAAGTGCGTCACACCTGGAGCCAGGCATGCGGGAGATGCCGATGGAACAGATTTGCGAACCCCCCCCCCCCCCCCCCCTATGAAAGGCCTCCTGAGGTTGACCTTCTGTGTTCCAGCGGTTTTGGGTTACGGCTGAGGGTTAGGGTTTAGGGTTTAGGGTTTAGGGTCTCTGGGGTTTAGCGTTTAGGGTTTAGGGTTTAGGGTTACGGCTTAGGGTTTAGGGTGAAGGGGTCCGGGGTACTTGTGACTTCGAAGACGCCTTTGTTCACCGTGATGGCCGCACCTTGGCTCTTTTTGAGCCCTCCGCCTGGATTCGGCGGCAGCAAACCTACTTTGAGGTTCGGATCTCGTTAGAGACTTCAGAAGGCCCACACTTCAGACCTTGTCTTCACAACCCCCAAAAACTCTGAAGCCTTCTGAAACCCAAAGCCCTCAACCCCTTAGCAGCCTTTAAACCCTAAACCCTGAACCTTAAACCCTAAACCCTAAACCCTAAACCCCAACGCCACAGGCGTGGCTTTGCGCGAGCTCTCAACACCTGGCCGTGACAGTTTTCAGTTTCAGGCTTTTGTAGGTCTTAAGGAAAATTTTGAGAACTTCTCAAGCCACCCCAAATCCCTAAAATCCCCGAAAATCCCGAAGAGCGCAACAGTCCCTGAAGCTATAAGATTCATGAGGTGTTTGGGGTCTGTGGCCTCAGCCTTTAAGATCTTGGGGGTTTGAAGCTTAGGCTTTTCAGCCCCTTGACGTCCCCTCTACCCTAAACCCTAAACCCTAAACCGTAAACCCTAAACCCTATAAACCCTAAACCCTAAACCCTAAACACTAAACCCTGAACCCTAAACCCTAAACTCTAAACCCTAAACCCTAAACCGTGGGTCAATTGTTTGGAATCTTGCAGGCACCGATGTCGGGGCTGCAAGGCTCGAGATGGAGCGAACACCCTGAAATTTTGAGCCCTAAACCCAAAAGCCCCTGCAACCCCCCTGGTTCTTAGTAGGGAATGAGGGAATTGGAGCCCTCTATATATATGGGCTTACATAGGGTACCTCATTCCCTCATTCCCTACTAAGAACCAGCCCCTGCACAACTGCAGTTTTTACGCGGCATTCCGAAGCTCGCCAGCCTCAGCCTCCCGAATCTTCCTCGCCCGGCGGAGGCAGCAGATGCCCAGCAACGCCAGGGCCATCGCTGCCGCCCCAGCGCTGCCGGCCGTTTCAAGCAGATCACGTCCATTCCGGCCCTTGTTCAGGGTCGGATCCCCCTCCTAAATTTGGGAAAAAACCTGAAACCCTAAACAACCCCTTGGACCCCAGAACCCTGACACCCCATATCCGCCCTAAGCCACATACGCCCGTGAAACCCTTATGGGCGCCGCACAGCCGTTGAACCCTAGAAACCCTAAGCCTGAAACCTCTACAGCTCCTGTTTCTTCCTCCCTAAACCCTAAACCCTAAACCCTAAACCCTAAACCCTAAACCCTAAACCCTAAACCCTAAACCCTAAACCCTAAACCCTAAACCCTAAACCCTAAACCCTATTCCTGCCTTGCGATTTCCGGGATGCGCGGCCCCGCCGGCAGAGAGCTTGGGGAACGACAGGTTCAAGTCCTCCACTGGGGTGTTGCCGGCTCCGGTCCATGCCGAAGCACGAACCTCCCAAAACTCGGATCCCTAAACCCTAAACCCCAAACCCTGACCCCTAAACCCTAAACCCTAGACCCGCGACCCTAAACCCTAAACCCTAAAACCTAAACCCTAACCCCCCGGAAGCCTAAACCCTCGACCCTATACCTGAGAATTCAGCAGCATCTAATGTCTAAACTCCTTCTGGAAAACCCTGACACTGAGCCATTTTTTAAAGTTGATGTCCAAAGCAAACATGACAAGGAGTCATAGGTTTAGGGTTTAGGGTTTAGGGTTTAGGGTTTAGGGTCTAGGGTCTAGGGTCTAGGGTTTCGGGTTTCGGGTTTAGGGCTACTACCCGAAGGGTCCATGTGCGTAAATAGGGAATACTTTCGCTTTAACGTACTTCCTATATGGGGACTGTAGGGCCCACGTATTTAATCATAAGGTACATGGACCCTTGGGGTGAGGTCCCTACCCGTGTCATAACTTTAGTGCGGCTGAGGGGCTTTGAGCTTCTAGGTGCTTAGGGGGGGCTTGAATGGCTGAAGAAAGACTCGACGTCTAGGGCGAGGTGTTTCGGAATCACGGTAAGAGTTAGCAGGGGCTGGTAAGGGTTCGTGAAGGGCTAATCAGGGCTTGTATAGGAGCACATTAAGCCTCCATAAGGGTTTAATGAGGTTTACATGGGCCGTATAGGGGCTGATGACATCAGTTTTGCACTTGGGGATTCAGATGGGGTTTCCGAAGTTAGAGGAACCTTACTACAAGGGATTCCTCCTATTTGGGGGTCCATTTGGTCCCGCTTATTTTCGTCACACCCCCCCCATATTGAAGTCCTCCATGCCAGGGATCTCCGGTGGCAAGGGAGGGTCCAGCACAGCCCCCGAGGGCTTCATGGTCCTCGAGGTTGGGGGCCGAACGGGGGACTTTCGAAATTTGGGGCACCTTGTTGGGACCCTTTTTATTATAAGGGGTCCTACTATTTGGGGATCTATATTGGGGTCCGCTATGTTCGTAAACGCCCATATGGGGCGTATAGGCCTCAAACGGCTGATAGGATTTCTAGGGCTTCTAGGGGTTCTAGGGCTTCCAGGGCTCTTCGGGCTTGCGGAGGTCTCATATGGGTTTTAAGAGGCTTAGAGTTTAGGGCCAGCGTGCTCCCTGGTCCTGCATGTGGGAGGAATCTTGCAGGAAGTTGAGAATACAAGGTGGTCGGACAGACTGACGGGCAGCAGGGACCTTGCCTCGACCACGGCCACGACCTTGCCTCCGCCCACAGCGCGGCGGAAGAAGTAGAAGGCCATAGGCCACTCCAGGCGCGCGTGACCGCGCGACAGTATTTATGAACTCTACCAGCTTGAGTTCGCCGCTGCAAGCATTTGGGTATGCGTCCACGGCCTTGCTACACGTGAACTCGGCAGCCGCGCATTCCACCGACGTGATTTCCGGGGTGTCGGTTTGAACTCCCCGCAGCCCAAGGGGAACAACCTCGAGGGCAAAGGGTGAGTCGGTCCTCCTCTTAAGTTCAAAGGGGCCCGTCGCAATGTGGTGGAAAAGTCTGGCGGTGACCTCCGAGTATTTGTAGAAGGACCATGGGGCTCCGGAGCTGTCTGGGACAGCGAACGCATCCCCTGTAGGCGCTGCGTTGCACGTCTCGTCCTCGATGGCAGCGGCAGAAGCCACCAACAGTGAGCACGCTATGGCCCAGAGCCCCATGACAGGGTTCAGGGTTTAGGGTTTAGGGTTTAGGGTTTAGGGTTTAGGGTTTAGGGTTTAGGGTTTAGGGTTTAGGGTTTAGGGTTTAGGGTTTAGGGTTTAGGGTTTAGGGTTTAGGGTTTAGGTTTTAGGGTTTAGGTTTACAAAACAGCCTGCGTTTGGCAAGCTCCTATCAACGGCTTGAGCAGGGCTGGCGGCGGACGCGCATTGTGGGGTTTAGCTTAGGGCGGGCTCTGGGTTTTAACGGGGTCTACATGCATGTATAGGGTTCTTGATCTGTAGCGATTCTGGAAGCTTTGTTCTCTTGTATTCGCCCGGGTGAGAGATGGAAGTTTTGGGGCCCTAGGCCTTAGGGTTTAGGGTTTAAGGTTTAGGACTAGCCGGAAGGAAGCTCATCAACTTAAGTATAATGTGGTGACCTGCCTAAACCCTAAACCCTAAACCCTAAACCCCAAAACCCCAAAACCCCAAAACCCCCAAACCCCCAAACCCCCAACCCCCAAAACCCCTAAACCCCGAAACCCCTAAACCCCTAAACCCCTACACCCCTACACCCCTACACCCCTAAACCCCTAAACCCCTAAACCCCTAAACCCCTAAACCCCTAAACCCAACCCCTAAACCGCCTAAACCGCCTAAACCCCTAATTAAACCCTAAACCCTAAACCCTAAACCCTAAACCCTAAACCCTAGACCCTAGACCCTAAACCCAAACCCTAAACCCTAAACCGCAACAAAGGGTAACTCCCAGCCAGCTCTGCCCCGGCGGAGGCGGCCAGGTGCCAATTCGATTCCAGCAAAGGCCTGGACGAAAGGGTTTTAGGGGTTTGGGGGTTGAGGGTTTAGGGTTCAGGGTTCAGGGTTTAGGTTTCGGGGTTTAGGGTTTAGGGTTTAGGGTTTAGGGTTTAGGGGTTTAGGGTTTAAGGTTTAGGGTTTAGGGGTTTAGGGTTTAAGGTTTAGGGCTGAGACTTGCTCTAGGCCCAAACTCAACATCAGAAGTCCCTGGCTTCCTCCCCTCAATCTTCACCCCTAATTAAGCACTACACCCCAAATCCTAAATCCGAAATCCTGAACCTCGGTGTGCGTGGGGGCAGGGGGGGCCCTCTTGAACCCTGAGCCCCAATACCCCAAACCCTACCCACGTTTCTTTAGGGTTTAGGGTTTAGGGTTTAGGGTTTAGGGTTGCAAGGGTTGATGGCTTGCTTTGTTGCGTTGCGATAAGAACGTGTTTTGGCGTGTGCGCCCGGTAGACATCTGCAGGGGACATGAGAACACCCTAAACCCTAAAGCGGTCAACTAACATCCCGAGTCTTCAACTTCTGGCTGAGTTGGCCCTTGAACCCCATACAAACATCTCTGTAGACCTCAGTCTTTTCAGGGTCCATGAGTCATGGAGCCTTCTTGGTACCCTGAACCCCAAGACCCCGAACTCTTAGGCCCTGCAACAGAGACCCTTTTCAACATCTATCAATCTCAACCGTAGTAACTTATTTCAACCCTGAACCCTAAACTCCACAAAATTCCAACCCTATCCCTTCTGTATACCTTTTTCTTCCCCTGAATCCTGAACCCCAAAAAAGCTAAACCCCCTCCAGGCCCCAGGCAGGCCCTGAACCCCCAAACTCCAAGCCGGCCTGCTGATGCTTGGTGTCAGCATGGACCGCGGAGGAAGCCCTACAACGCGGAGCGCTTTGTACACACACTTTTTCACAGGGCTTTCCTGGGGTTGATGGGCTATGATGGGCTTATTGGGTTTTGAGGCTAGGTATGGGCTTACCGTGCTTAGGGTGCTTAAGGGTCATCAGGTTGTTCCAAACCCTAAACCCTAACCCCTAACCCCTAACCCCTAACCCTACACCCTAAACCCTAACAGCCCTAGGCCTTTCCCACTTTGGGGATCGGCTCCCCAACGCCCCTGGCTTCCCTCACGACCAGGGAGGGCGTGGTGATGTTCCGCCGCGTGGACCTTGGAGTGGCAAAGCTAAACGCTAAACCCTAAACACTAAACACTAAACCCTAAACCCTAAACCCTAAACCCTAAACCCTAAACGGCCCTAAACCCTAATCCCTCAACACTCAACACTCAACACTCAACCCTAAACCCTAGGCCCTAAGCCCTCAACTATCAATCCTCAACTCAACCCAAGCACATCAGAACCCAATCTGGAGCCCTGCACATCCGAAACACACGAGAACCCAATCTGGAGCCCTAGGCATCCGAAACACACGAGGGGCCCTGTGTACACCCAATCCCAGTTTCGCCAGATCACAAGTGCCCTTTGACACCCTAAACCCTAAACCCTAAACCCGAAATATTGTATAACGTGGTCTTTTAGGCCCGACAACCTGAAATTGAGAGTTCTGCGAGCCTTGGGGCGAGGCCCTGGCTGTCTGCTTGGTTACTATTTTCCCTGGCTTCTGGGTTTCGAAAAGAAGCCTAAACCCTAAACTCTATAAACCCGAAACCCTAAACTGGAAGCCGTAAAGCTCTCACACTTTAAAATAAAGTGCTTAAGGGCCCCTTGCCTAAGGGGAGGAAACCTTGGGGGCAACCTGTTTGGGGGGAGAGAGGGGAGCGCGGGGGGGGAGCGGGGGGGTGGGGGGGGGTAGTCAGGGGCCCAAGAGCAGGTGAGGACCTCAGATTGCAAAAGCTAGGGCTTCAGGGGCTTAGAAAACCAGGTAGACGCGCCCCTTTCAAGTCGGTAAGGAATTGAGCTAACACCAAAACCTCCAGTAGTTTTTACTAGCATCCTATAAACCCTAAACCCTTAGAGCTTATGGCCTAGCGTTTAGGGCTTAGGATTTAGGGTTTCGGGTCTTTAGTTTCAGGAGGCCAAGCGCAGCACGATGTGTCGGTCAGGGCCTGTCGCGAACAAGGGGTGGCTCGTGAGGATCCTTGCACTTCTTTTGGGCGCGGGCTTCTCGGGTTCAGGGTTGAGGGTCTAGAGTTCAGGACCAGGCCTTCGGGTTTAGGGTTTAGGGTTTAGGGTTTAGGGTGTAGCGGGCCTGTGCTCAGGGAACTGAGCACTGGAGGGTTTCAGGGTGATGCGTGGGTTTCGGTCTGGACCGAGAACTGCAAACCTGCCTTTAGGGTTTACGGTTTAGGGTTCAGGGCTTAGGGTTTAGGGGTTAGGGTTTCGGGTTTAGGGAGCAAAGGCGCTGCAGATCGAGTTTAGGGCTCAGGGTTTTTGGTTTGCAGGATGCGCTTGCAGAGAGTCGGATGTGTGGCTGCCAGTGGTAGAGGGTTCGCGCTTCTGCCCAACAGAACCCTAAACCCAAAACCCAAAACCCTAAACCCTGAACCCTACACACTAAACCCGAAACCCTAAACCCTACGCACTAAACCCGAAACCCGAAACCTTAAACCCTAAACCCTAAACCCTAAACCCTAAACCCACGCATCAGCACTGCGCCTGCGACATGGAGATCGTGGGCGAAGTGTGAATCCGAATCGTTCCAGGAGGCAGACCTGACTTGAGGAGTCTCTCTCATCGGGGTTTAGGGTTTAATTAGGGTTTAGGGTTTAGGGTTTAGGGTTTAGGGTTTAGGGTTATCGAAATCGTCAACCCTCGGCTTAATTAAGCGGCTGGTAGCTCGCCCAACACAAGGAAGGTGTGGCTTAGCTGTAGAGCTACACCACCCTAAGGGTTTAGGGTTTAGGGTTTAGGGTTTAGGGTTTAGGGTTTAGGGTTGGCTACCTGGCAAGTTCCAATACTCCCTCCCCGTAGCAATAAGACACCCCTGGCACAAAAACAAAACTGGTTGCAATAACACACCCCTGATACCTAAACAAAAACACCCTGGCCCACAAAGACCGGTCTGGCAGTCGCCCCTGTTAAACTCTCTGCAGAATCAGGGTTTAGGGTTTAGGGTCTAGGGTTTAGGGTTTGCGGAGGAGTCCGAGGCAGCAAGCTACAAGGACGGGCTGTTTGTTCGGGACAAGGGATAAGAACCCTTCCCCATCCCCACCCCACTACTAAACAGTCCCTGTGGGGCTTTTGGGTTTCTTATACTAGGGAAGGGGGGAGTTGAACATTGGGAGAGAAATGTTCCTCGAGTTCTTGACACCCTTGCCCTTCATCTGTGCATTGCAGGGTTCGCGGCCAGTTCTTTCTTCGAATTCGAAGTACCTGTCGAGGGACGGACGTAGGGTTTAGGGTTTAGGGTTTAAGGTTCTGAACGTTTTTGTGCAGAGTTCAGGGGTGTAGTAACTAGTTAACTGCAGGCTTAGACCCTACCCTACCCTTCTGTGGACACCTCTATTTGAGGGTTTGGAGGATGCAACGTGACAGTTAGGCCTCAGAAAAGGATGGTAGATAAGCCGCGGGCCCAAAACTCTAAACCCCAAACCCCAAACCCTAAACCCGAATCTTTTTAAGGAAGACGCAGAGTGGCCGCACCTCTGGAAGCTTCCGTATTCCGCCCACACTTCTCGGACGCAGGGCCCCGCGACCTGACAGAAGACTCGGCCCTAAACCCCCCAAACCCCCCAAACCCCCAAAAAGGTTTAGGGTTCTGGTTTAGGGTTTAGGGTTTAGGGTTTAGGGTTTAGGGTTTAGGGTTTGGGGTTTGGGGTTTGGGGTTTGGGGTTTGGGGTTTGGGGTTTGGGGTTTGGGGTTTGGGGTTTGGGGCTTGGGGCTTGGGGCTTGGGGCTTGGGGTTTAGGGTTTGGGGTATAGGGTTGAGGGTTTAGGTTTACGGCGACTGAATACGAAAACATTTGTTTAAGAAAACGAAGGGCTTGGCCGAGAGTTGACACGCAAACCAAAAAAAACGTGCTGTCTGTTCTCAAATCTCAAATCCAGGGCACCCTCGAATTGCCTGATTTTAGGGGTCTGCGGCTTAGGGTTTGGGATTTAGGATTGAGGGTTTAGGGTTTAGGATTTCGGGGGTCTGCTAAATTTAGCCCAATGTGCCTCCAACTTAAGGGGTCTCAGCGAAAGAAAAACAAGTGAGAAAACGTGTGCTCGTGTTTCCAAAAAAGTAAGAAAGTCAGGGCGCGTTTCCTGGCTTTCCCCAAACTTGAGCCACAAAAAAAAAGAGGGGCTCGTTTCCTTAATTTCCCTGTCGGCCTGCAGGTTGGATTGGCCTTCTTTGCTGAGGGGCGGGGTTATCTTGAATTGGAAGGGTTGGGGGAGAGTTAAACCTTAAAGCCGAACCCTGAACCCTGAACCCTGAACCCTGAACCCTGAACCCTAAACCCTAAGTCCGTACTAGACCTGCCTAAACTCCCCAAAACAAATCGCCTCAAAATTCCTCAGTGCTAGTTGAGAAATCCAGTGACACAGAGTGTCTTCATTTGGTTGTTGCTTGCTTCGGGGCCTGCAATCAAGGATATAGAAACGAAACCCTTGGGGTGTAAGGCTTCTTGGGTGCCTTGCCCTCACTCGGAATACAGTTGCGCTTTCTTGTCCAGCACTTTCGCCGTACCCTAGACCCCACCGTAGTCGGAGAACCTTAAACCCTAAACCCTAAACCCTACGCCCAAAAACCTAAACCCTAATCCTTGAACCCAAAACCCTAAACCCTAAACCCTAACAATAAACCCTAAATCCCAAACCCTAAACCCTAACCCTAAGCACAAAACCCTAGACCCTAAAGTCAGATGCCAGACTGGGGAGCCCATGCACACGGAAGACCACCACTCAGGGCCGCGAAGCCATTTGGGGTGCTTAGGGTTTAGGGTTTAGGGTTTAGGGTTTAGGGTTTAGGTAGCTCAGACCATGCGAAACACTTGGGCTTCTGGGCTGCCTACAGCTAAGTACCCTGAGATCTGGACGCAGCTGAGCGGCCAAAAGTCTTTAAAAACCCTACGACCCGAGACCAAAAAACTTAAACCGCCCTATGCTTTACGTAGCGAGGTCGGGCCCTCCCGGCAAATACACTCCTAAATGCGATCCATCTTAGGTGCTATTTAGGGCCAGGGTCCCTAAACCCTAAACCCTAAACCGGAAACCCTAAACCCTAAACCCTAAACCCCAAACCCCAAACCCTAAACCCTAAACCCTAAACCCAAAACCCTAAACCCCAAACCCTAAACCCTATGCATTCTGAGCCCTCCGGCCTCCCATGGCTCCCGACCCCGATCGTCCAGCGCCTGCAACTGGAGCACTTGACTCCGAGGTTGAGACAGGAGGGTGCAGGGTTTTAGGGCTTAGGGCTTAGGGTTTGGGGTTTAGGGTTTAGGGTTTAGGGTTTAGGGTTTAAGGTTTAGGGTTTAAGGTTTAGGGTTTAAGGTTTAATTTAAGGTTTAGGGTTTAGGGCTTGAAGTTTAGGGTTCCGGGTCTAGGCGTATTACCCAGAAATCTAACCCCGAACTCTCCAAACGACCATCAGCTGCTCACATGCTGTACAAGAGCTGGCCTTTCGCGAGGTACGGATTCAAGGTTCGGGGTGTCCGGGCGCATAATTTTGCAATTTGGGACCCTAAACCCTAAACCCTAAACCATAAACCCTAAACCCAGCTTCTGTGGGCCTGTACGTCAGCGCCGCGCTCTTCAAGGATAGCCTCAGGCACACCAAATCCCAAGCCCCAAACCCTAATCGGTCTCCTTGGTTGCGTTGCCTGTTTCTCGTTATAGGGCCCAGACGAAGGTGCGAGTGTATTTTGGAGGCCGGAGGCTTAGGAGTTAGATGTATCTGCTTACTCTGTAACTGTAGACAACCACACCAAAAAGGAGGGTTGAGGTAGACTGTGGAGGGCCCATGCTCCCCCCCCCCCCCCCCCAGCTTCATCGGGACGAACGGCTCTGATTTAGGGTTTAGGGTTTAGGGCTTAGGGCTTGAGGTTGGACCCTCTTTAGTGCGTGGGGCCCCCGGTTTTCGCCCTGTTTACACGGTTTGCGGGTTTTATATGGTTGTAATCGGGAGGAGTTTGTATATGGACAGCGATTTTAAAGGCGCGCCGAGCGAAATTTCTTGATTTCGACGCCCGGACGATTTGACTGTAAAGAGGGACCTGGTCTGCACCCCCAAACAGTCAGGGTGTCCTGAATAGCCCACGCAACTTGACTTTAAATAGGGTCATTAGGGTTTAGGGCTACTCAAGCTGCCCTTACGTGCGGTGCAGGGAGGGAGGGAGAGCAGGGAGGGGAGGGAGAGCAGGGAGAGAGAGGGTTTAGGGTTTAGGGTTTAGGGTTTAGGGTTTAGGGTTTAGGGTTTAGGGTTTAGGGTTTAGGGTTTAGGGTTTAGGGTTTAGGGAGAGAGAGACCAGGGCAGGGTACCAACATGCCGGGGTCCAGGCGCATGCTGCGACGAGGTCTGCCTGCAGGCACTTGGGGGTTTTAGGTTTAGGGCTCAGGGTTTAGGGCACCTGGTCTGGCAAAAAGTGCCAAGTCGGATGATGGAAGACAACAAGCTAGCACCTTCACATAAACACAACTTCAACCAGCGAAGGTTCGCAGTAGTCTGTGGAAAACACCTTGGGCACCTAGCAAGTTGGTCGATGCACCTTTGTGCGCTACCATAGGGGCCTGAAGAATTGGAACAGGTATTGGGGGGTAATTATCGTATAATTACATAGGAATATTACTAGTACTTATTCCGACCCTCCATTATTCTGATCAAAGCTGAAGAGGACTAAGACAGGGCTGCAACACATCGACAAGAATCACGTGCACAAACTTTAGGAGCCTTAGCTCGAATCACCCAGCACCGCTTGGGTTTCGGGGTTTAGGGGCTTAGTGGCTTAGGGCGCCTGATGATACTCCGAGCGGTAAGGGGTCTTCGGGGAGATGTAGACCCCTCCCAGACCTCCCCAAATTGTAGTGCCCTTGGGGTACCTACGATGCAGCATGTAGTAAGCTATCCGGTACTGTACCGCAGCAGAGGAACTACAATGTTGCTTTATAGGAAACCCTCCCACTGCCCCTCCTCTCGCGCCCCACTGTCGACACATGATTTTTTATGCACTAGTAGGGGGCTGACTTCGCAACGGCCCCTGGCGATCATGTCAGTCTCTGCGCCGTACGCCGACAGTGCTTTAAACCCTAAGGTTTAGGATTTAAAAGGTTTCGGGTTTAGGGAAAGCTTTGGGATTTTGTAGGCTTAGCCAGGCAGGGCTTCCCGGGCTGAGAATCAGAGGGTGTTAAATACGAAGCACCCGGAAGAAAACCCAGGAAGAATACCTTGACTTCAAGGGTTCCTGGCTTCGGCAACGCAATGTTCTTCGGGGACTGCACACAGAGACTTAAGCGCACAAACGCAGAGACGCTGCAGCAGTGCAATATAGGAGCCCAAAATCGCCAAGGAGACTTCTTCCCCAAGGGAAGCCAAAGTAGTTAACATGGTTCTCCCCCGTAAGAATGCCTATATACTTCGGCACAAAATCTCCAACTGCTCTCTCGAGTCAAGAAGGCCCCTACATTACCAGGATCTCCTTGTGGATGTGGAAAACTGAGATCCTCTGTGAAAGCCGCAGCAAGCTGTCAAAACTTCTTGAACAGATGTCTTAAACAATTTACGGAGCAAGTCCGAGTTAAACGCAATCTCCTACTCCTGCGAGTCGGCAGCAGAGTGCCGGGTAAGAGGCCAGGACACCACACTGCCATCTTCTCGCATGGCACCGAAGGATCCAGTTGTGGCATAGATCTGCTGCACATCCTTCAGCTCCCTCTGCACCTCGACTGGGTGCCAGACCCTTTGGAAGACTAGAGTTTAGGGTTTAGGGTTTAGGGTTTAATTAGGGAAATGGGCAGTTTGAAGGGTTGAAGAGAAAATGCTGAAGTTCGGAAAGCGCCACTGCACACACCAAAGCCTGTCTACAGCTTCCTTGCACCGAATACTCTGCTGCCAAACCTTCCGTCCCAAGCAGCGATAGACTCATGGGGAGTCGCATACCCTATTTACTAGAATCCCTATTCAGGTGTATGAACCATAAACCCTTTTCGGGTTCATCTGGTCTTCAAGGTAGGAACCCTAGGCTAAGAAGTAGGGCGCAGGAGTTGTTGAGCTCCCTAAACCCTAAACCCTAAACCCTAAACACTAAACCCTAAACACTAAACCCTAAGCCCTAAACCCTAAACCCTAAACCCTAAAACCCAACACAAACCCTAAACCCTAAACCCTGATTGGGTCAACTCTGCCTCGCCTCCGTCGAATCTCCGCCGCATCCCTGGTCGCCCCACGTCACGACGCGGCCGTCGGCGCACAGCGCGGCGAAGGCTCCTCCCAGCAAGAGGGTTTAGGGTTCAGGGTTTATAGAGTTTAGGGTTGATAGGGTTTAGGGTTTAGGGTTTAGGGTTTAGGGTTTAGGGTTTAGGCCCTGAAAACCCTCTCAAAAATATTCCTAACTATGACACTCCTAAACCCAAAAAGGGAACATAGACAACATCCCCAGGGCCGACCTAGGTTTTACACAGTTCCAGGGCAACAACTTGGCATTCTACCGATTCTGTGAGGGTTCGGTCGAAGTACCTAAACCCCTAAACCCCTAAACCCCTAAACCCCTAAACCCTAAACCCTAAACCCTATAACCGGGAGTAGAGGGCACCACTGCAAGTCGCAGGGCCACCCCAAAAAAACAACCATCACCAAAAGAGTCTCGAAGGATTCAGGGGTCTGGCCACCCTAAACCCTAAACCCTAAACCCTAAACCCTAAACCCTAAACCCTAAACCCTAAACCCGATAAACCCTAAACCCTAAGCCCTAAATGTGTGATAGCCAAGTCAGTGACTCCGGGCCTTTGGTGGCCGAAATCCTCTTGACCTCAGGATTGGGATGTTCCCCTTGTACTAACTAAACCCTAAACCCTAAACCCTAAACCCCAAACCCCAAACCCCAAACCCTAAACCCCAAATCCCAAACCCCAAATCCCAAACCCCAAACCCTAAACCCTAAACCCTAACTAGCAGTCCTGAATGGGGATCATAATCGGAAGTACTGTAATCCCTACCCTATGAAGGGCTGTTAGTCTTAGGGGTAACATCCCCAAACTCAGGAGATCAGAAAGGCCACGGCATGTTCCGACTCTCGAGGTTGCATGCGATTCAGCCTGACTTCAACTACGCGGTAGCCCGGTAACCATATTCGAATAAGGGCACTCTTTTCTGGGCTGGTTACTTCACAAGGGAACCTTGAAGCAAAAATAGTAAAAGGGTACCACTGGGTTGCCAAAAAGACAAGTATCAACAGTCTTGAACCCGAAAGGGGCAGCGCTTAGGATAGAGCTTTCAAGTTCACGACAAGAGGGGGGCAAGGTAGAGTCCGAGGAGCATCACGCAGCTGCTTCTGCACGTGCGTGCTGTCACCACCGAACTGCTTGTGCCCCCACGTCACCTCGAGGAGGTGTCTCAGACACATAAGCCTGGATGACTTTAGTTCTATATTTGCTTGTTGACATGGGGTAGGACTTGACTTCTCCTGGCCTCCAAAAACCCCCCAGAACTAAACGGAAAAACTCAGTCAGACCCCAAAACATACTGAAATCCGGGAATGGCCCCATTTTTTCTAACCCTAAAGCCCAAAGGCCGTGAACATTGCTAAACACCTGCACCTCCAAACATGACGCCTACACATCTGACAAGATCCTGAAGCCTTAAGCCAAACAGCCTTAAACCCTAAACCCTAAACCCGAAACCCTGAAGCCTTAAACCCCTTTAAACAGCAACTCGGCCAAAACACCACACGGCCATCCGCACGGAGCGCAGCAAAGGCTGAGCCGGTTGCAGCTAGCTGCCAGACCTCTTCGGAAGGATTGGCGGTTTACGGTTTAGGGTTTAGTGCTTATGTGCGCCAGCATTCATGGATCCCCCCCCCCCCCACCCCCCTATCCCACCCCTTATGGCATCCCCTACCCCTGTCGTTTCTGTGAGGGGTTTTGGGTTTAGCTTTTCCTCTCTCCTCCTCCGTCTCTGTGGTTCATGATCTACAATGTAACCATTAAGGTGGATAAGGGTTTGGGGCTCCCCTTTCCCCGCGCTTCGTGGGAGGTCGTCTAGGGCTTCGGATTCATGGTTTAGGGTGGATGTTTTTCGCAAGTGAATGGGGCACAGTGTTGACAGAAGAACTACCCTAGCAACCCATGACGACGGTGTCACTGCACATGTTGACCGCGACACACAGAACTGCAGGACCTTCATGCGGGCCACGTTCGCATTGCGCGAGCGCACCAAAGACAAAGAATTCGACGATGGAGACTCCGGGAACTGGGAGTGACATGTTACTTACGCAGATACAGGCAAGTTGGCCATTCCTACATCCCCCGCACATGCCCCCTAAACCCTAAACGCTGGCCTGGCGGAGCTCATGCTGCACCTGGTGTGGCAAAAGGTTGGCACTTTGCTCAGGGCCTGTTGAGGTTGAATGGTATGGGCCGGGGTTTGGGGATCGAGGGGTTTGAAAGAGTTTGATTTTGACTGAGCCCTAAACCCTCCCCCCAAGCCCTAAACCGGGGTCCTGATTCTCCTAAAAAGCCCTAAATCCTACACCCTACTCTAGCCTTGGCAATTCTCCCCACCCGCCCCACCGAAAGCTTGAGCATGGAAGAACTCGGCCAGCCCGCCAATCAGCCCGCCCGCCCTCTCGCGAAGGCCGCCAAGAAAGTCTTTCAGACCATCCCTCCAAGCGCTAAGACCTGAAGCGAATAGTTGCTCAAAACATTCAAAGCATGTACCCAAAAACAGAATGAACAGAAGCTGCATGTAGAAAAGGCGGCAAGCTCGAGACAACCTCCCCTACCCAACAATAGGGTTCAGGCTTTAGGGTTTTGGGCTTAGGGTTTTGGGTTTAGGGCTACGATCCCACCAACTCCCAAACCCGACACCCCCTACGAGATCTGGTTCTGCTCCAAGTAGCCGGCCGGCAGTTGCCCCCGTCCCTGGCCTCACCCCAGGCGACCACCTTTGGCTTTTAGGGTTTAGGGTTTGGGGTTTAGGGTTTAGGGTTTAGGCAGTTTAGGGTTTAGGCAGTTTAGGGTTTAGGGTTTAGGGCTCAGATTTTAGGGTTTAGGGAACGTGCCTTCTCTGGCTGGTAGGGAATGGGGGCATGAGGTACCGATATACATATACGGCCGTCACTGCCTCATTCCCTACTAAGAACCAGGGGGCTTCTCCAAGGTCTTGGCAGTTTGGGGTCTTTCCGGGGCTTTATTGAGGGAGTTTAGGGTTTAGGGTTTAGGGTTTAGGGTTTAGGGTTTAGGGTTTAGGGTTGAGTGTATGGTCACTTCTAGAATTTGTTGGTCCCTGCGGGGTTCCCATTATGAGGGCGAGACGTATTTTTTAGGGTACCCCAAACCCGAAACCGTAAACCAAAAAGGGAATTCATCAAGCCTTACCACACCGACCCACCCCCACCCCCCCCCCCCGCCACAAAAATGGGCCTAAACCCTACAGTGCACCTTCAAGCCAACAAGCCGAAACCTTAAGGGTTTAGGGTTTAGGGTTTAGGGTTTAGGGTTAAACCCTAAACCCTAAACCTGAACCTTAAGTTGATGAGTTGATGTCAGAGGGGCTCGCCCGTCCGCACAGGTGGCCGCAAAAGCGGTGTCGGAGCCACAAATATCCACGACATCACGGAGCCTTGGGAGGCATAGCAGAGTTCAGGGCTTATAGGGCTTGTAGGGCTTATGGGGCATACATGGCTTAGGGTCTTTTTGGGCACAGGGTAAACCCAAACCCAGCTTATACACCCCGGGATCAGAGTCGATGGGCTTAGGACTGATGACTTAACAAGGTGGCTTCAGGCCTTCAGGGGGTTGAGTTGCTTAGGGCAAGCCCCCTTCCCCCCCCCCCCCCCCTGAGTTGACGCTGCTTCTCAAAATTTCGCGACACTAAGAAAAAAGGACCAGGACACAAATGCAACCGGCAAGCCGCGGCCTTGGAACACACCTCTACCACTGAACTGAGGGGTTAGGGTTTCGGGAGGGGTTTAGTTTGGGGCTTTACTCCTGCGAAGTCTGCACAGACTCCTATGCGAGACACACCCCAAAGTTTAGGGTTTAGGGTTTAGGGGTTTAGCGTTTAGGGTTTAGGACACCCCCGCAAGTAGGTGTGTTCGTTCTTTCGAGTTGAACGAGACCATAGCTTCCTCCACTCTTCCAAGGGGCTGCTGGATGTCGCGGCTGTCGCCGCCATCTCGGCTGTGGGTTTCATGCGGCTCTCAGGGGCCCTTAGACCCTAAACGCCCGTAACCCTAAATCCTAAACCCTAAACCCCAATTAAACCCTAAACCCTGTAACCCTCAACCCTAAAACCCTAAAGCCGACACCCAAGCCTCCCCCAAACAAACCCAGCAACCCCTAGCATCCTTTCATCCCACATAAGGCGCCCCCGCAAAACCAAGCAAGGTTCCCTGACCACTAAACATGCTATCCTCAACACAAGAGTCATTCCTTTAGCGCCTACGCAAACAGAACCAATACAAAAGCCAAACACAACAACACCATCAACACAAATTTGCCACACGCACACAAACCAACAAAACTAAACAAAAGCAGCAAGCGAACCCTAAACCCTCTAGAACCCTAGAACCCAAATGCACCCTATAACCTTGTAACCCTAAACCCTAAACCCTAAACCCTAAACCCTAAAACGCCGCTTCGTGGAAAGGGGCAGCCGCGGCGGCCCCAGGTCACCACCGCGCCATCGGCACGGAGAGCGGCAAATCTGGGCTCCACGTGTTGCTGCGGGCAGGGTTTAGGGTTTAGGGTTTAGGGGTTAGGGTTTAGGGTTTAGGGTTTAGGGTTTAGGGTTTAGGGTTTGGGGTTTGGGGTTTGGGGTTTGGGGTTTGGGGTTTGGGGTTTGGGGTTTGGGGTTTGGGGTTTGGGGTTTGGGGTTTGGGGTTTGGGGGTTTGGGGTTTGGGGTTTTGGGTTTGGGGTTGGGGTTTTGGGGTTTGGGGTTTGGGGTTTGGGGTTTGGGGTTTGGGGTTTGGGGTTTGGGGTTTTTGGGTTTTGGGGTTTGGGGTTTGGGGTTTGGGGTTTGGGGTTTGGGGTTTGGGGGGTTTGGGGTTTGGGTTTTGGGTTTGGGGTTTTAGGATGTTTGGGTTAGGTCGCTGCGGACTTTCGTCACGGGCGGGATTCAGGGTTTGGGGATTTGGGGGGGGGGGGGGGGGGGGGGGGGGGGGGGGGGTGTTTTAGGAGTTTGGGCTATAGGGCTTCTGGATTTTGAGGGTTTGAGGGTGTCAGGGCTTTTGGGTTTTGGTTTAGGGTTTAGGGTTTAGGGTTTGGGTTGAGAGCTATAGGGTTTACGGGTTTTAGGGTTGAGGGGCTTTAGGGTTTTGACAAGGGTTAAGGAGCTTTAGAATGGTTGAGTATTTTGCGCATTTTTGAATATGGAGCTTGGTTAGGGTTAGGGCTGTAGGGCTGCTAGGGTTTAATGGTTCAGGGTTACAGGGCTGTAGAGTTTGGGGTTTAAGGCCTTAAGGCTTTGGCTTATAAACCCTTACCAGCCCCTACTCCCTCATAACCCTTAAGCCCTTGAACCACCCTAAACTCGTGGAGGGCTTGTAGGAGTGAGAGGGCTTTGAGCTTCACAACCCTGATAAACCCTTATACGCCCCTAAAAACCCTTGAACAAAAACCCATAAGCCCACATGAACCCCTTATAAACCCTTATACACCCTCATAAACCCTCCTAAACCATTATACGCCCATATAGACCCTTACAAACCCTTATCAGCCCTCAAGCCTCTGAACACTGAACACCAAAACCCTAAACCCTAAACCCTAAAATGCAGGCTTGGGGGGACTCACAGGGCTTCCAAGGAACGCCCAGCCATTAGACTCGATCCTCTTGACCTGTGCGGCCGAAGCAACATTGAGGAGTTTATTCAGGCTTCAGGGGTTTGGGGTTTGGCGTTTAGGGTTTAGGGCTTGGGGTTTAGAGTTTACGGTTTGGAGTTAAGGGTTTAGGGTGATTCGGGTCAGGATCCGGACATGTTAGGACTAGAGTTTAGTAAGTATGGATTAGGCTTCTCTTGTGATGAATATCATGAGGAGGGTCATGTGGCAAGTAGGGTGCAGATCTCATTATAGTGATTAGGCATAGGGTTTCGCACATCAGGGTTTATGACTTCCTTTGTCAGGTGGTAGGTGTTGTAATTAGGGCTGTATCTTGCAGACTACCAGGTGTCATGGGTGCGGGCACCGAGAACTAGACAAACCAATCGTTGAACAATTGCGACACAAGCGTCGGTGATCGGCGTACACGGCGCGCTCGTGGGTTCTGACGTGCATGTACAGTTTCGGAGACCGGAGCAGTCAAGCTGCGAGCCGTGTACTCTGTTGGAGTTGCTCTGGCTTCAGCGGCATCTGCTCCGCTTTCGTTCTCCAAAGACAAGCAAACCAACAGCATCTAAACCCAGTAGAACTACGAAGCAAACTCAGCCCTCAAACACCTTAAACCCGAAAAGCCACCGCACCCCTACCCCTACGTTCCGAACAAGGTGCCCGAAACCCGAGGCAAACCCCCTAAAGCACTCTCCCTCTTGTTGGCGCCTGCACAAGCTGGTCCTGCACCGCGCGTGCGTCGCCCCCGAAGGCTTCCTTTTTGGGGCCGTCTCTCCCCTACATTTCTGGGCTTCTCGGGTTCTGTAGGGTTCGCGGTTGGGGTCTAAAGTTCATAGGGTTTAGGATTTGGGTTTGGGGTTTAACACGATTTTTCCCGATGCTGGTTGCAAGGAATTGGTGGCCATTGGAGTTTGGGCTAGGGTCACGTTGCCTACACTGCTTTGCAAGATGCTTGAAGACGTTTTCATATCGGATGAGTCTGAAAAGTCGTGAAAGCAAAAAGTCCAGCTGGGATAAACAGCTTGTGCGGATAAACGCCGTCTCCTAGGCTTCCTCATCGTCCCAACCCGCGAAATTTGGCCGACAGCGCTTGGCGCTAAACCCTAAACCCTAAACCCTAAACCCTAAACCCTAAACCCTATGTGTGGGGGGGTGGGGTATAGGGGGAAAGTAGACTCAGGGACCGAACCTCAACCCTAAAGCCGCGGCGCCAGGGCGTGAAGGCCGCCATACCCCATCAGGTTGGCGCTTTGAACCATATTCCTACATAGGCTCTCTGAACCCTTAGCCCTACCTCCTTTTGAATATCCCAAGGGAGCCTATAAGAGAAGATGTTCTCCCTAAACCCTAAACCCAAAACCCTGAAGCCTGAAGCCTAAACCCTAAACCCTAAACGCTCAACCCGAACCCTGAACCCCAAACCCTAAACCCTCAACCCTCAACCCAACCAGCCAAGTGCAGGAGTAGACTCGCTGCCCCAGGCGATCACGCGGCCATCTGCCCGCAGCGCGGCGAAGGCGCGTTGCCTAGGTTCAGAGTTTAGCTTTTACAGGGTTTAGAGGGTTTACAGGGTTTAGGGTTTAATTAGGGGTTTAGGGATATGGTGTTGAGGGTTTAGGGCTCAGGGTTCAGGGGTTGAGTGGTTTACTAATAGTGTTTCGGGTTTAGGGTAGAGGGTTGCAGAGGTTCCCCAGATACAGAGTCGGTCATCTACCTACAGCAGTGAAAGATGTTTGTTGCTGCTGTGCATGAAGATGTGTGGAAATACGGATTCAGGGATTAGGGTTTGGGGTTCTGGATAGGAAGGCAGAGATTCCTTCTTCATTGGCCCACCTCAGACCTCAACCCCTAAACCCGAACTGCCCGCGTTATTTATTGAATGTAGGCCCCAAGGTAGGTACTATTTGTATGCCCCTAAATAACCCCTAAGGTCCCTTATAAGGGTCCCTCGTTTTGTCCCTTGACATCCCAAACCCGCCGAACCAAAGGACCTAACCCTAAACCCTAAACCCTAAACCCTAAACCCTAAACCCTAAACCCTAAACCCTAAACCCTAAACCCTAAACCCTAAACCCTAAACCCTAAACCCTTCCAGTCGAGTGGCGTTGACTGCAGGCGCCGGACACCGCAGAGCTGCTCTTGAACACCTGAGGCTTTCTACCTGGACCCTGTATTGTAAGGTCCTTTCTGGGGAGCACCTTGTTTATGCTTTGGATGCAGCAGAAGAAAATCAGTAGGTGCTACTTTTTTGCTCATACTACAATGGGGTAAGATTCGGGGGTGGTTGAGTTCAATGCGATTTGGGTTTGGAGAGTTTGTACGGGGCTCCAAGGCGCCTATTCTGAAGTTTGAGTGGGCTTTTCCCTCTCAGCTTGAATTGAGGGGGCTTTCGATTCCGACTTAAAGCTGGCTCTGATGAGACCCGGCAAATTTGTTGTAAAGCCTAAACTCCTAAATCGCAAGGGCCTACCTAGACCCCCCCCCCCCCCCCCCCCAAACACCCTTTGAGACCCATACATACCCCCATTAAGGTACACTTCGGCCTCGTATTAATGGGTACACAGACCCGGCTTTTCATAGCTGAGTCGCCGCTGCTGTCTGCACCTTGGCTTGAAGAAGCTTTGGGATCCCTAAACCCTAAACCCCAAACCCTAAACCCTAAACCCTAAACCCTAAACCCTAAACCCTGGGATTATCCCACGCTGAGGGAGGTTCACTAAGTTAGGAGTAAGGGCTTGTAGGGTTTGCAGGCTTGCTTGTTTGAGGTTTATAAGTCCTTTTTTGAAAACAAACGGGGCCTGATACTTAGGTACTCCAGAACAGGCCGTAACCTGCAAACCTGCCCGTGCGGTTCGGTTTAGGGTTTAGGGTTTAGGGTTTAGGGTTTAGGGTTTAGGGTTTAGGGTTTAGGGTTTAGGGTTTAGGGTTTAGGGTTTAGGGTTTAGGGGTAGGGTTTAGGGTTTAGGGTTTAGGGTTTAGGGTTTAGGGTTTAGGGTTTAGGGTTTAGGGTTTAGGGTTTAGGGTTTAGGGTTTAGGGTTTAGGGTTTAGGGTTTAGGGGGCTTTGTTTGGGATAAAGCCTTCATGGAAGGCTCACGGCAACATGGGGCTGGCCTGCCGCGGCTTCTGGCTTATAAAGCCCTCAACCCACCCGAAACGCTGAATCCTACTAGGCTGCCCAGTATCTTTTTTGCTCAAAAGGGGCTTATAAGGGAACCTAAACCCCCCCAAAAAGGGAATAAGGGTACTACTGGGCATCCTAGTATACTGAACCCTATACCCAACGTGGTAAGCTAGAAGGTCAGGCTTCTCTGACGCGCAGATGTGGTCGAATCCCCAATGCGAAACACGAGCTACTCTAGCGGATTGCACACAGGATGGCCAGAACCCTAAACCCTAAACCCTAAACCCCAACCCCAAACCCTGAACTCTAAACCCTAAGCCCTAAACCCTAAACCCTCCCAAAAGGACCCCCAATAGATCCAAGTAGTGCCAGCCAAAGGAGCCAAAACCGGCCACTCCCCAACAGACCACCGAGTGATCCTCCCAAGGGGCGCTGTGGTTTCGGGCTTATTTTAGGGTTTTGGGTTTAGGGTTTAGGGTTTAGGTCTTGGGATGAGCAGGGACAGTGTCGGGTTTATGGTTAGGGCTGCAGGCTTCAAGAGACCGGTTCAAGCGTCAGGACGCAGGATTCATGCTTGAGGGTGTTCGCTGACGGCCCACTCTAAGGGAAGTTCTTATCGCTTCGAAAGGATGCCGAAACCGTAAACACTAAACTATAAACCCTAAACCCTAAGCCCTAAATCGGTGGGATGATGTGGGATGCCGCAGGTGAGAGCTCAAAGGAGGTGAATGGAGTTGTTGCAGGTTACGGATATGGCTCGGCCACCCAAGAATGTAGAAGTCTCCGCAAGGCCCCCCAGAAGGAATAGAAACTTCATTTGGTGATTTTGGTCCCTTTTAGGGTCACTAAAAAGGCCCAAAAAAGGACAGTGATTTTGAGAATTGACAATTTCTGGATCTCAGACAAAAGAGCAACCCTGACCAGCTACACGAAGAGACAGCATGCGACAACTCCTGCTTACTCACTCTTGCTGAACTGAACCCTAAACCCTAAACCCTAAACCCTGAACCCTAAGCCCTAAACCCTAAACCCTAAACCCTAGACCCTGAACCCTGAACCCTGAACCCTACACACTAAAAGAAAGCCAAACGCTAAGTCCCAAACTGTGAAAAATCTCACTCCTTGGCGCTATAAGCCCCAACAGTCCAAACACCCTGAACCTAAAACTTCAAGTCTAACCCCATCGACTCTGAACCCTAAACCCTTTCTTTTAAGCCCGAGATCCCAGAACACCCTAACCCTAAACTCTCAACCCTAACAACCAGAAAAAAAAAAAAAAAAAAAAAACTGTAAACCCCAAAGCCCTAACCCTCTGACGCCCAAGACCCCATCCCCCCATTCAACTCCCAAACCCCAGAAGACCCTGAACCCCTAAACCCCTCAACCCGTAGGCCCAAAACCCCGAAACCAAAAACACCCAAACCCTAAACCCCCAACACACCTACATCCCTAAATGCCCAAACCCCCCCTACCTTAAACCCTCAACCCTTAACGCTAAACCCTAAAAGTCCCAGCCTCGCAGATCGCCGCGAAGGCCCTTTGCGTCGCCTCGAGATCGCGAACCTGGCAAAGATCCGGTTTCTCTTAGAGTTTAGGGTTTAGGGTTTGGGGTTTAGGGTTTAGGGTTTAGGGTTTAGGGTGGAGCTTCATCGTCTTCTAAGGGCACATAGACTTTTCACACATGCATATACATATGTATACGTGGATATAGATATACACATACACAAACTGGATGATATGTATAACATACAGTATATACACACATACACATGCTATGTTCGCTAGGTTGTTCATACCTATTTGCTTATGTTATATGTACGAAGTCGTCGTTAGATGGGCTATAAGGGCTATATCTCCGGAAAAAAGCCGGATATCCTAGCCCTAAACCCGTTTAACCCTAAACCCTAAACCCAAAGCAAAAAAAACAAACCCTAAACCCTAAACCCTAAACCCCAGCCCTAAACCCTAAACCCTAAACCCTAAACCCTAAACCCTAAACCCTAAACCCTAAACCCTAAACCCTAAACCCTAAACCCTAAAAGGTGAGGAACCTTGGAGAGCTTCGGCTGCGGGGCACCCTCGCCACCGAAGTCGGCGTGGCCCCAGGTCCTGGGCAGTGAGGGGATTTTTGTGCCTCTACAGGGTGGGGCCCCCTTACTATACTAACTGTAGTTAAGGGACTTATAACCTAACTTAGGGTCCTTATAACCCAATTTAGGGCCCTTATAACTCTACTTTGAACTAGGGGGCCCCACCCTCTAGGAGCCTCTGGGATCATATCACCGGAGCCTGAAACCCTAAGCCCTTTGTGGGTTTAGGGTTTAGGGTTTAGGGTTTAGGGTTTAGGGTTTAGGGTTTAGGGTTTAGGGTTTAGGGTTTAGGGTTTAGGGTTTAGGGAAAGTCCCGAAAGTATACTCGATGCCGCAATATCTTGCTCAGAAAAAGCATGAACCGTGAACCCTTGTAGGGGTCAACCAGTCCCCAAGGGCTGGCTCTTATAGGGAGCGACTCTCTGATGTCCGTCCCACTTTCTTTGCGCCACCTGTGCGTAGGACGACCAATGGCCAGCTAGCTTCCCAGCTTCCAGTCTGCAGAACTTCCTGGCTTCATCCACCTCATGCTGGCGTTTTCCATCCCAAACCAGCAGAACCAGGGCCAACAAGATGCCGATGCAGCCCAAGGCATTCCAGCCAGGCATCTCCAAGCCCTTCACCTGCCATCCTAGGATCAGAATCACACTGAGCACCGTGCTGGTGAAGGGTTGCAGGGCCGTGTAGGCCAACACGAAGCCGGCCCTGGCGTAGCTGTTGGCCCATGTGATCAGCAGGTATGCTCCAATGCTGTTGCCCAAGACGAAGTAGATCAAGGACGGCAGTGCGGTGCTGGGCACATGCCACGGCAAACAGGAGGTCTCCAGATTTCCGCATCTGAAATCATGGTCCCCCGAGGGTGGGCAGACAAAATGAATCACTGCGCAGTTGTTGCCTAGACCCAGGAGTAACCTAGGAATAAAAAGGGTGCCCTTTTGGTTCTAAGGGGAATTATGAGGGCACCCCAACCCCAAAAAAAGGAAATAAGGGCCTACAAGGGAATTTGAAGGGAACCCCAACCCTGTAAAAAAAAGGGAAATAAGGGCCTACTCTCCAGGTCCGAGTTGCCCAAGCTTCCTGCCAGCAAGGCCATCATCAAGCTCGCCGCCATCATAGCCCAGGCGGTTACGGTCATCGGAGGGTAGCGCTTCAAGGCGACCTTGGCGAAGATCACGTAGAGCGAGGTGCCCAGACCTCGGGGTTGCGACAGAGCCCGGAATGAGCTGTAGGTGCCTGATCCGTAACTGGCTTAGTTAATTAATTAGTTAATTAATTAATTAGAAATTAATTAATTAATTCCTCAATTAATTCATTAATTTTAATTAATTAATTAGTTAGTTAATTGATTAGTAGAAACTCGCAAGGATCTGAGGGCCCATGTTGAACAACTGATGCAAGAGAGAGTATGCCACACTACCTGGTTGGCACCCGAACCTGGAAAAGTTGAAAAAAATCCCCCCCCGAAACCTCAATCTCGAAACCCTCAATCTGAAGCCACTGTGAAGCTCAAGTCCAAGGGACAGTTGAAGGCCAAGAAGATGTTCCCCATGGCCCCAGCATCACCGATCTGGTGGCCGTAGATCACCAGAAAGGCCCCACTGACGAAGGACAGTAGAATTCCTCGACCCAGGAGTAACCTAGGAATAAAAAGATGCCTCTTTTTTGGCTTTAAGGGGATTATAAGGGAACCCCAACCCTAAACAAAAAAGGAAATAAGGGCCCTACTCCGGGTCCTAAACCCTAAACCCTAAACCCTAAACCCTAAGCCCTAAGCCCTAAAACCCTAAACCCCTAAACCCTAAACCCTAAAGAAGGCCGACTCGAGGTCCGAGATTCCCAGCACCTTGCGGCAAGTGGGTGCTTCCCAGCCTAGAACAAGGCTGATCGCCAAGGTGAAGATTGGCTGTGAGCACCTTCTATGGTTTAGGGTTTTTAGAGGGTTAAGCGTTATAGTTGCTGAGTTCATAAGCCCCAAAAAAAAGTGTACAATCTCAGTTCTGTAGGGGATTCTGGTATCCCAAGAAGTGTAAAGTGTACTCATTCAGCTACTAAGGCGCTGCCAGGCGCTGCTGATCACTGGCCCTGCCAACTTGATGCCCAGAATGGAGAAGGCTTGGTTGGAGAAGACGCAGAAGCCCATCAACAGGATCAAATTCCAGTCGTTATCAGCAGGTTTCAAGCAGCCATCGGAGACGAGGGCCATCACCAGCAGCAAGGGTCCCGCCACCCCTTCGCGGATCAAGGCAAATAGCAGGGGATTGAACTTCTCCACGCCCAACTTGCCAACCACAGAGGATGATCCGAAGATCACTTGCGCCAAAATCAGTGCGCCATGCACCACCCAGGGGGAGGGCTGTCTCGGCCCTGGGGGCGCCGCGCCCGGCCTCCGATCCGGCTCCGGAACATCGTAGTCCTCCGGAGTGACATGGCTGGCGCCCAGCACGGTGGCCATGGGCTGTAAGGGTGTCAGCAGGGTTGAGGCTTGCTAGGCTGAAAGGGGTTCGCAGGGATTAGGGTTCAGGGCTTATAAGGATTCTGGCTCGAGGGCTTAAACCCACCCCACAACTCAACCTTGAATAGGGATCATGCTTGAAAGAACAGGCTGCATGGCACGGTCAAGATCGGCTACACCCCCCAACGCCTCAACAAACCTTTCATCTTTGGCCTCAAACTCGGCGTCCCTTCGTACCATAAAAATAATAAGGTCACGGTTACTTGATAAGGGGGCCTTGCACCCCGAAAAGTGAGCAGGAGAAGGAATTTGTGCGAAGTTGCCGGGTTTCTGGGATTAGGTTTTTGTGTTGGCATCAGGGTTTATAAGGCCACTGGTTTGTAGGGTCTTGAAACACTCCCCAATGCCTCACGAAGCCCTTCATTTTTCCTCACCCTAAACGGATACAACACAAGGTTGTCGGGTTTCTGGGATTACGGGTGTAAGGATGGCAGTGGGGGTTTCCAGGGCATATACGGGTTTGTGGGTCTTGAATAGCAATAATAGCAATAACAACAATAATCATAATCATAGTAATAACAAAAAGAATAATGGTATCATACTAAGAACCCTAAACCCTAAACCCTAAACCCTAAACCCTAAACCCTAAACCCTAAACCCTAAACCCTAAACCCTAAACCCTAAACCGCCAAGGGACGACACCGAGCAATCCGCCAGGATGGCGGCACAGGCCCCGGCGGAGATCTGCATGCGCCGGACGTCCTCCGAAAAAAAACTCGAGCACTCCCATGATCCCGTTTAGGGTTTAGGGTTTAGGGTTTAGGGTTTAGGGTTTAGGGTTTAGGGTTAGGGCTAAAAAAAAACAACTCGAACACTCCAACGATTCATAAGATCCAGAGACTCCACTACTCCTTACTTCAGGAATGTTGCTTACAATCCAAAGATCCCCTAAACCCTAAACCCTAAACCCTAAACCCTAAACCCTAAACCCTAAACCCTAAACCCTAAACCCTAAACCCTAAACCCTAAACCCTAAACCCTATCCAGAGACTCCGAGACTCCTTAAGGAAGGAATATTCCTGATATACCATACAAGGAACCCCATTGCAGTTTAGTGAATGTTCATGAATTAAGGGGTAGTGGCACGATGAAGCGCGCAGGGGGCTGCTCTTGGCTGCAAACTACGACGAAAATGTGTAGCCTGCTGCGAACCCCGAAACAAGAATTCCCCTAAACCGCAAGCCCTGCGGCCTACATCGCCTATTTAGGGTTCAGGGTTTAAGGTTTAGAGTTCGATACCCTAAAGCCTGAAGCCTACTGCTCAGGCTACGCGCACCCCAAACCCGAACAAAGGCCACCCCTGAGCGCGGATAGATTCCTAACCCTACCCCGAATAGCCTTCAGCAGCATCTGGCCAGGCGGCGCCTCACCCCAGGCCTTTCATGGCTTAGGGTTTAGGGATTTAAGGGTTTAGGGGTTGCGGGTTTATAGGGTTCAGGGTTTATAAGGGTTTAGGGCTATTAAGGAGTCTGGCTTGACAGAAGACTCCTGACCATGGAGTTGGGAGGAGGCTCTGACTCCGCAACTATAAACTCCGTTCCCAAACCGCTTCCAGCTACAAAGCATGACTGCTTGCTTCAGAACCCCCCCCCAAAAAAAAACCAAAAAAAAACAAAAAAACATCCCTGTATGACCCTTATAAGGAAGAACTTGTTTCGGGGGGGGGGGGGGGGGGTTCTTAGGCAATTCGTAGATGAACTCTACCAACCACTGCCTTGGTAGCCAGGCCATTTTTTGGGGGTTGGCTACTTTTTTAAGGGAACCTTGGAACAAAAAAAGGAAAAAAGTACCACTGAGTCACCAACCCTTCTTGCTGAAAAGCTCTGACACCCAAAACAAAAGCAAAGGGGGCACCTGCACGGTGCCATCCTGCTCAATCAAGACCAGGGCGTTGCAGTGCCGGCTGGTCACCATGGTGGGACGGTTCCGGACCGTCGCGTACCTTGGGGCATGCCAAAGTGTCATTCCGACCTTCCATGCCTAACGACTGGTGTGCCCCACAATTACGGACACTTTTTTGGTGCTGCCACAGTAACAGAGACCCCTAACAGAACCCACACCTTGATCGACCTCCCCCCAAAACCTGACGCAACGCAACCTGAGCTTCAGATCCCTCTAACTCTGGCTGCGCTCTGCTACTCACTTGTAATAAGCAATCCTTAGACCCCCCAGGCGTAAGCCCTTACGCCAGTGCAGGGCAAGCTGCAGCAAGTCGCCATCCTCGGTACGCTTGGAAGTATATATAGGGACAATGACAGTGCTTATTAGAGGCCTGACATTGTCAGCCCCAAACCCCAACCCCGCAGGGACGCCACCAAGAAGTGAAAGTTCACAGCTTCTGCGGGGTGCGGATTTGGGGTTTCTGGATTTAACACTGAGTATGCACACAGGGGTTTAATGTCCATGGGATTCAGGATAGACTGGTTAAAGGAGTTGGAGTGATCAGCACTTTGAAAGTGCCCAGAGAGCAGCGGCCGGTGCGGCCCAGACGCCTGCAGGCCAAAAGCCTGGGAGCAGCGACGGCTCACAACATGAATGCACGCTGGGATGAACCAATTGCGCTTGAGACTTAATACACTTGCAGCTTTATAAACCCTAAATCCTAAACCCCCTAAACCCCGAACTTAAACCCAAATTTAGGAAAGGACCGGGACGCACGGGGATCTTCACACAAGTACCCCTCCTTGTCATATTGTTTAGGGTGTAGGGTATAGAGTTTAGGGTTTATGGGTTGACAAAAAACCTGCTGCTCTTCTCGGCCTCATGTTTGTAGGGTTGTTAAGGGGGTATGTAAATCAATGTTCCCCAACACTCCCCACTGCTCCCTAAGGATCCCTAAGACCCCCTAAGGTTGCTACACCCCTTGAACCGCCCTCCCTCAAGAGCTTAAGAACCTTATAACTCATTCAGGCCTCTTCACATTCCAAGTTTCCTACAGAAGTTCACCCCAAAATGCCATTTCTTAAACCCCCCCGCCCCCCATAAAATAAAAAAAACTGACTCGGGTGGGGGCCTGGAGAGTTCCATCGCCGCGGAGGATGTCGCCTTTGGGGCTGATCAGGTCGACGCTGCGGGTGCCCAGCTCCTGCAAGGAGGGTTGAGTTTAGGGTTTAGGCTTTAGGGTTTAGGGTTTTTAGGGTATTAGGGATTTTAGGGTATTCAGGGTGTTTAGGGTGTTTAGGGTTTTTAGGGTTTAGGGTTTATAGGGTTTGTAGGGTTTGTAGGGTTTGTAGGGTTTATGGGGTCGGTTTTTAAGGTTTTTAGGGTTTATAGGGATTGTAGGGTCTATAGGGTTTATAGGGTTTATAGGGTCTATAGGGTTTATAGGGTTTATAGGGTCTATAGGGTCTATAGGGTTTATAGGGTTTGTAGGGTTTACAGGGTTTATAGGGTTTATAGGGTTTATAGGGTTTACAGGGTTTATAGGGTTTACAGGGTTTAGGGTCTTGGGATTAAGTTGGGATGTTTGTTCCCATTAGCAGTCCTTAATAAGGATGAATATAGGGGGTGCCCTAAACCCTAAACCCTAAACCCTAAACCCCTAAACCCTAAACCCTAAACCCTAAACCCTAAACCCTAAACCCTAAACCCTAAAGGACTGATGTGTTGGGGTTGAGAGACCCGAGCCCGAGCTTAACCCGAAAGCCTATGCTGGGAATGCTGGGCCCTGTCTCCCCCGAAGCCCTAAAGCCCTAAAGCCCTAGACTCCCTAAAGCCCTCACCGCAAAAAATGACAAAAACACTGATCTAAAGCCTGAAACGTCTACCATTACAGCCATTACTACTATGACTACTACGATTACTATGTTACGATTCTTACTGGTATTGCCATTATTCGGATTCTTACTCAACACTAAGCCTTAAACCCCAGACCCAAACCCTAAACCCTAAACCCTAAACCCTAAACCCCAAACCCTGAACCCTAAACCCTAAACCCTATAACCCTAAACCGCACTCTATGACGTCCTCCTCAACTCGCCACCGCAGTTCCGCCAGCCCTGCGCTGGCCGCCATGCGCAGGTCCAGGCCCCGGCCGCTCAGCAGGCAGACCTGGAGGGGGGGTTCTCTCTCTATTGGAGGGTTTGTAGAAGGGTTGAAGGTTTAGGGTTTATAGGGTTTAGGGTTTGGGGTTTAGGGCTTCTTGAGGGCATCTGTGGGGGGGCGATCGGGGACTTGAAGGGTGTCATGTGGGGGTTTATCAAGTTTGTGGTTTGGGGATGCTGGGGTTCGCAAGGCTTAGGGCGAAGAAGGTTTGGCGCTTGCACTTTGAGGGGCCGGAGTGAACGCGCATGTTGCTCAACACACAACTAGAAACTGTCAACTCGGCCCCCCTATAGTGCAACAAAAAGCTCTGCTACCCAAAATGCGCCTAAACGGGCCTAAACCTAAACCCACAAAATTCAATGAATGGGGCTATAATGTCGTATCCTGATTAGTCTGGACCCCCTCAATAATGAAAAGTTTTCCAAAAAATATTCAGGAGACCCAACTTGGATTGCCCCCCCACAATAAAGTAAAGTTTTTCGGGCATGGGTTTCGGAACAGAGAAAAAAAGAGAAGAAGATGATGAAAGAAAAGAGCAAAAGAAGAGCAGCTTCAAGTCGGAGTTCTGAGCTGTCATCCCCAACCTCCCGGGTTCAGGGTCTACGACCAGGCCGGAAAACAAGGATTCCTTATGACTTCGCTTATCTGAGGAGGCCTAGCCATCAAATTTTGAAGGGGGTAGTCCACGTGCTGCCCCGAAGCCCATTAAAAAAAAAAATTGCACCCCCACAATAATGTCAAGGTTTTCGGGGGGAGGGGGGGGGGGCGGGCCTTCAAGCTTCCCGGGTTCAGGGTCGACGACCAGGCCGGAAAACAAGGATTCCTTATGACTTCGCTTATCTGAGGAGGCCTAGCCATCAAATTTTGAAGGGGGTAGTCCACGTTCTGCCCCGAACCCCATTTAAAAAAAAAAATTGCACCCCCACAATAATGTCAAGGTTGTCGGGGGTACTGAGCTTACCTGAGCTTACCTGAGCTTTCCTGAGCTTACCTGAGCTGAGCTCACATCTGAGCTTACCTGAGCTTAATTATGTAAGAGGAGAGGGAAAGGAAGAGGAGAGGAAGAGGAGAGGGAAGAGGAGCGGAGAGGAAATGAAGAGGAGCCGGTGGGGGGGGGGCCCGGGGCCGAAAATTAGTTTGGGGGGGTCCCTTTTTTTAACACTATTACGGGGGTGGATTTAGTTTGGGGGGGGGGGGGGGGGGGGGGGGGGGGGGGGGCCCTCACACTAATCAGGATACCACATTACAGGCAGAGTGGCGTGGAGGGACAGCTGCGGGCTGTGGCTGGGCTCGCTGTTCGCGGGGGGCGCGGCGCCTGCAGCATTCAGCTCATATTTGCCAATAAACTGTTTTATAAATTAAGTTTTAGGGTTTAAAGGCAGAGCTGAAGGGAACGAGGGGTCTGGAATCCTTGAGCTCTGGAGCTTGGAGGGTTGATTCATGCAAGCATGCAGAATTTTTTTCCATGCAGTTGCCTTGCCATTCTTCATGACGTTGCCCCATGTCGATTCACGACACGCCGTAGACTATAGTAAACGTGCATAGCGACTGCTGTTGAGTCACTGTGTCAGTGTATGTCATTGGAAAGATCAAAGCAGCGGGGCCAATCGTACTACAACTCTGCCCGGCTGTCGGATTCAGGCCAGTCCTGGCCGGAATCAGGATTCTGTTGTCATCCTGAGCCCGCAGACGTCATGCTGCCAGCTGGGCGCGGATCACACCACGGCGAACGAGCTGCACACGGAGCGGGCCGGCGACGGAGCCTTGGCGTCCGGGTCGCACTTCGTCGGGATGCTCGTGCCCTCGCGGGCTCGCCCCAACTTGCCCCGGCGAGGCTGCGCGGATTTCTTCAGCGTCACCGTCAGCACTCCATTCTCTAGGTCGAACTCGTCGGGGCAGAACTCGAAGCGGCCGTCGGAATGGTCGAAGTCGAACTCGCGCTCCCAAACTCCGTGGTGCTGGCGAATGGGCTCAACAGGATGCACAGCATGCTCGTTGATCGGCCGCTTCTTGTCGATGCTGATCTTGACGCCGTTGGGGAGCTCCTCCCACTCCACGTCGTCCTCCGTCACGCCGGGGCACTCGATGCGGATCTGGCGCAGAGTGCCGCCTTCGGTGGCTCGGTCGAAGACGTTCACGATGGGATCGAAGCTGACATCGTGGGCAATGATTTCGCCCAGTGGCGAAATGACCCCGCGGGTCTTCATGGCCACGCGGGCCCCCTCCTCCGACAGCTTCAGGCACAAGGACCCCACGCAAGTGTACTCAGCCGCCGCACCCTCGTTCTCCACCGCACCGTTCTGCGCATCGCCGAACTCCACGGAGATCGCCTGGTCGGAGGCGCAGACGGCGCTCTCGGGGCTCTTGGCCTCGATGTTGACGAAGCGTGGCAGGAGCTGAGACAGCTCGGCTTTCAGCACGTCCGTGAGAACCAGCTCTGAACCCAGGCTGTTCCGGTGCTCCAAGCTCTGCAGTAGGTGCTGCCGGTTCCTCTCGTTGAACTTATCCCCGGCCTTGGAGGACTCGTTGCAAAGGCCGATGTGATGCAAGGGAGGGGCGCCCGGCCCGGCGTCCTGGATGAAGATCAGGTCGCCGAGGTGAGACTGCTCGCCATCGTAGCACCGCGTCACCTGGCGCTTGAAGAGCCTGCAGGCCTCCTCCACGTTTGTGGTGTTCCGCAGGTTGTGCACCACAACCAGCTCCTTCTGCTGGCCTCCTTGCACATACTTCTGATGAAGCATCGCCACGTACTTCTGCTCAAACCACGTCAGGTCGTTCACCACAAACACCATGTGGTGGGCGATGCGCGAGATCATCTCGAACATAAGGGACTCCGTCGTCTGGGCGTCCAGGATGGCATCCACGGCTTGCGCGCGGTAGGACACCGTGGACTGCACGCCCGCGGAGTCCAAGATCAACATCCTCCGCTCCTCGATCCACAGGAAGCTCAGGCCCTTGGTGGTGTGCAACTTTCCGGATGGGAGGTTCACGCCGAATAGCTTGTTGGTCAGCCACGTCTTGCCTTTGTCAAACAGGCCGACGACAGCCACAATGCGAAATCTGGAGGCGCGGGCCACTTCAAACTGCGACTCCGCCTGCTGCAAGAACTGGATCTCGCCCGTTTTCAGGAACTGTGCCAGTGAGTCGAAAGCCAAGATTGCATCGTAGGGGCTGCACTGGGCCATGCTCACTTGGCGTTGCCAGCGCCTCTGCAGGCGCTTCTTGTACAAGCGCCAGGCAACCTGCAGGCGCAAGCAAGCATTCCACTCCCTCGCTTGGCGGCGCTTCCGCGCCTGCTCGGCCCGTTTGGCCTTCGCAAGCTGACGGCAGGCAATACCCCGTGAAAGGCTCTGGATCTTGACGGCGGCTCCCGCGCGCCTCCCCTCATGGAGCATGGCCTCATGGAAGTTGCGGCCGATCATCTCATGGCGCTGGACCTTCTCCTGTAAGATGTGTTTCTCTGTAAACGTGATGCGAATTACGAGTGGTCGTGTCAGGTCGGGCGTGGGGCCGAAGTCGGCACGCCCAACGCTCGCCCATCCCTTCTCTGAGGCCAGCGTCAAGTCAAGCGATATTGGTTCGCTTGTGCCCACGACAACGTGGCACACCACATCCACCCAAGTCCGCAATTTCAGCAGGCCGATGAAGAAGCTGCACTTGCCCTCTGGTGCCCCTTCCTCCCCGCACGGATAGAACCGGAAACGCAGGCGATCATTTAGCGGGCCGATCTCACTCTGGATGTGCTTTCCCTGGTCCACATCCACGAAGTCGGCTGCTTCCAAGCGCCATGTGACCTGTAAAACAGGGCAATCAGCGGGGCGCAGACAAGGCTGTTGATGGCAACACTGATCTAGAATCACGATTCATGGATTACATAGCATCGATCCTTACAGCTTCAAGGCCTATATGTTCGGTAGGGCAAAGCTAGCCAGACCAACCGTCATTGACTGCGCCTCATGGGACGTCGTCAGCACTCCCACCATCTGAGGAACGACGCAGAGCAGCCTATTCAATAATGATGACCTCCACTCGATCCGCAAACAGCTCTGTCGCAGGATAGTAAGCTTGCAACTGCACTTCAGCATGGTCCCATGATGTCCCAAGAGTAGCTATATATAACACTCAACTCAACCGGCCCCACCTACAGCACTGGAGACGCCGGCTGGTGCCGACTTGGAAAGCTTGGCCTTCGCAGCCTTCATGGCGAGAAGGAAAGCTCAAGTCCCAGTGTGAGGAAAGTGCAACTTCCTAGAAAGTGCCACTGAGAATCGTGTGTGCGGGCATTGCCCATCAGGGAAAACAAAAACATGTGGTGGCGGCAGTGGTGGTGTTGTTCACGAAGCTTGTGAGGGCGCTCATTGAAAGTCAGAACACGACGATGCAAAGTATCTGAGAGGTTTCTGGCCTTCCGTCTTCGCCCCCTCTGGGAGAGCCACCTGAGTTCGTGGCAAAGCCTAAGGAAGAACCCCAAGAATCACACTGCCAGTCAAAGGATACGAAAGCTCAAACGCTGTAACTGCCTCGCTCGACACATTTATTGCATGCCAACGCGTGTCGCAACAGAATGACACACGCATATATGCCGCATATACATTTTTCGGCCTGACTCTCTGATCATGTTCCATATGTTCGTTGTTCTCTTCGCCAAGGGTTCCGCATCTCGCCTTCTTGATCCTCGACCCTGAAACCCTCATTCCCGAAAACGTTCACAAGCCCCCCAAGAAGTGTACACTTTCAGTTCCAACAAGTATAAAGTGTACTGATTCAGCTACTAAGATGAGGCAGTCGATGGGTTCATTGCCAGGCAAGTGGCGCCAGGAGGCAGGTTAGGAGTTCGAGCGCACATCGCGAGAGCCGCAGGCAGGAGTACAGGCCGAGGAGCCTGGGCATCCGGGGTTCGTTTCAGGAGTAAACCCTACACCCTAAACCCTGAACCCTGAACCCTGAACCCTAAACCCTAAACCCTAAACCTAAACCCTAAACCCTAGCCGATGACTTAGAGGGCCATCCTCAGGTGATGAAGAGCAGTCGAGGGTTTGAGTTCGCAAGCTCACGTTGGTGGGGAACTCCCTACAGCACTTGGGCCCCAGATGCTATATATATATACATATATATATATATTTATATTTATATTTATATAAAACCTCTTGAGGACACTCTATAGGGATTTCACAAGGGTTTAGGGTTTAGGGTATAAGCACATGGACCCTGTGGGGAACGAATGGGGCGTTGGGATGGGCTTAACGAATTCAGACTTTCAGGGTTTATAGTTCAAGCTTCAATTCCGACTTCAGTTCTTGTGTGGGGGTTTAAGGCTCCCGTGCCAGTTCGATGCAATGCGAGATGGTATCCACGCCATACCAAAAAAACAACATTACCCCGTGTCTAGCGTGCATACTCGGCACCAATTTTGTTAGTATTCATCCCGGTCCTATCTTGCTCCGCCCTGAGGCCCAAGCCTTAAACCCTGAACCTTGAAGCAACTAGACAAGTCGAGGCTGCAGCCCCGAGGTGGGGATTTCCAAGCAAGGCCAAGGCACTCGAGCCACAGCATCGCCTCAGCTCACCTGGCCTCTAAGCCGGAAAGGCGCCGTCAGATGGCTCGGGTTGGCACGCGGTAAGTTTGCTTCAAGGATGGCTTCAAAGCTTGAATGGGGCGTCCGTCTTCTGTTACACTTCTTTTTTGTGGGGGACAGGCTTCCAAGTCTTTCGCGGACGAGAGAATGGTGGAAAGACATCTTCTAGCTGGTGACGGCTGCCGATGGCTGCAGGTCTTGCTCTCAAGCCATCTGACGATCTCTTGTGTTGGGCACGGGGCTTTGGGGTGTGGATGTGGCTTACAAGGCAGTTCTCAACGTACCTTGGCGCTGCATACTGGCAGAACAGATGCTGTGTTCTGTTTTCGCTGGGAGCCGAAACGACTCTGCAAGCCGGCGAGTTTCGCAGCGGTGAATCAAAAACCATGAAACTCGAAAAGACAATGCAATGACCCTGAGACAAATGGCCTGAGTTCTAATGTTCCAACTCGATGACACAGAAGGGGAACTCAGAAACTGTCCGGTCAAAAGGCTATCTTGATAAGAATGCTTTCGCTGAGGCGGTGAATGCGTACAGCCTGTCACTTGCTGCGCGTACTGATGCACCTGAAAATCTGCAATCGCTTCCACACTCTCAAGTCAAGCCCACCAACCCCACTCCCACGACACAAAGAAAGGACGAGTCGGACAACTCATTCGTGCTGGGTTGGCGCTTGTTGGGTGTGACCTGTCGCATGGTTTCTACGGAAAGACTGCTCGGCAACCCTGCGAAGCAGACATCATGGGCATGGGGCCTCCGCAGCCGCGTGAAGGAGAGTTGGGCGTGCTCCGCCCTGTCTGAGTCTGAGGTCTGAGCCCTAAACTCTGAACTAAAACCCTAAATAGAAACCCATGAGCTGAAACCTGAACCCTAAACTCTGAAGTAAGCCCTAGAAACCCAATGAGCTGAAACCAAATCCTATCAACCCTACAAACCCTGACACAATCCTATGAAGGAACCCCCAGCTTCTTTTTGGGGATGGGCTCTCTTCTGCCAAGTGTTTGGGTTTCGCTTGGGATGTTCGCCCTTATACTGACAGTCCTTAATAGGGATTCTAGTACCCCCCCCATTATAGTCCGTATTTAGGATTGTTAGTATAAGGGGAACATCCCAAACCCTAAACCCAAAGCCTATAGTTTAAGGGGGAACATTCCAAGGTGGGAGGTTCCGCCTTCAAAGCTCAAACCTCTTTGGAAGCGGATGGGGAGGGGGCGGCGCCTTCTCTCGCCATTGCACCGCTTCGTTGGACAGGTAGATGCCTGCCGGGAAATTGGGGTTTAGGGTTTAGGGTTTGGGACTTACAAGTAGGGAGAATCGTTGGCTTCAGGAGCCATGTCGTGCTGAAGGGGCTTCCAATTTAATGGAGTCTGAGTGAGGTTTGAAAAGAAAACAAGGCTCCATGTCTCTCGTTTGCAGCCATGATCAGCGACGTAGGGACACTAGTCTACATACTACTTCGCCACGTGATCATGAATGCTGCAGTCTCTGGATGCTGGATTTCTAGAACAGGGCGTGGCCACAGATCATATTCCGTGTTCCACGGACGCCATAGAGAAGCCCAGAAATCTCCAAGACTCCAAGTACACAAATAAAACCTACTTTGTGGTTCCGAAGCCTGACAGAAACAATAATGCAAACTTTGTTTCGGTCATCTGGAGCCCCCCAAAGAACCCCTTAAAACCCGTTTGGGGGCCTCATAGCCCTAAATCCTAAATCCTGAAGCCCTTAACCCAAAAAATGCGAAAAAAAAAAAAAGAGACTTTAACACCCTGAACCCGAAACCCTACATTGCTAAACCAAAAAGAATGCAGCCCCCAAAAAACCTAACAACGAACCTTAACATCTGGGGCCTTGCAACTCTTCCAGGAGCCAGCTGAGCAGTCCATGCTGCCCCGAGCGCACTGCTCGGAAGAGACCTTGGCCTGGTCGAACTTCGGAGAGTTTGGGCTTTGCCGGGCTCTCTTAGCTCCTTATTCCTTTATCCAATTTTGGGGTAAGTATGCGCACTTAAGCAATAAGGGCTTTAGGGACCTGAACAATTCTGTGGGGAGAGGTGGGGTTGGGTACGGGGCTCAATGATGGGGACTAAGTCGGTTTCCGGCTAAACTGTTTAGGGCGACCGCGGGTTGAGGCTTCTAGGCCTCATGGTGGCCTTAAACCCTATAAGCCCTGCTTGAGCTGAAATACGCCTTAAAACCCCCAACTCCGCATGCTAAACCCTGCTAAGCCCCAGGCCCTACAAACCCTAAGCTCCCAATCCAGAGGTTCGCCCCCGGGTGCCCCGACTTTGCACGTGGGGCCGGGCGTAGCGGAGTCCCCCCCATCGCTCCAATGCCTGCGTTCTGTTTGCGTTTGTTTTCTTGTTTGGGAGGGTTGAAAGGGCTACGGGGTTATGCAACTGTCGGCTTTGCTTTAAAGGGTTTAGGGTGGGATTGGGCCCATTGTGTTTTCTTTTGCAGGGTTTTGGGAGGGTTCGGGGCTTGCAGGGTCTTGGGCTTGTAGGGTAATCCCCAATCCATCTTGCGAACAGTGGTTCACGTGACGAAGTGAGCCTTGCCTTCAAGCATGCTGGGGCGGTAGGTAGGGGCCTTGGCCATATGGCAGGTTCCCTAAACAGGGGCCCCTTCTTGGGAACCTGCAAGACGTTACTATAGCTCTGGGCCTATCCTTTAGGGTACCCGACAAGGGACGATGATTGAATTGTTCATCAACCCCGCGAAAGAGCGACAGCACCGAGACATGACCATGGAGGGGAGGAAGTCTGTCTCAAGACCCTCATGCCTTAGGTTGGCACTTGAACACCCCTGCGGCTGAGGGTTTGGGGTCGAAACTCTAAACCAGCCTGCTCTTGAACCAGATCAGGAGGACTGCAATTCCTTCAGGGCCTAGATGATGGCATGTTAAGGCCTTTGACACCCAAGGACTTGACCCAAGAGCTTTGCGAACATCCGCCCCACCTGGATGTTGCCCTGGCGCAGGAGGTGAGCCCTGGGCAAGCACAACGCACGATTTCAGGCATCTCGGGTTCTTGGTGGTAGCTACGGTGTTTTTTGTCTAGGGTTTAGGGTTTAGGGTTTAGGGTTTAGGGTTTAGGGTTTAGGGTTTAGGGTTTAGGGTGTTTTTGTGGTAGCTATGGTTTTTGGTTCGCTTGATTGCGTGGCCACTTTACTCGGTGCGCAACTCGTCAGATGCCTCAAAGGACACAGCTTATTCACGGCCTCACTATCATGCAACTTGCAGACTCTCGAGTGCACGCTCCTGAACCTGTCAGACAGCACGCGGACTCTCTCTCGATATACCACAAACCCACGTGCAAGCACGCAACAAAAGCAACATCCCTGTACTCTAAACCCTAACCTCATAGGCCCTAAACCCTAAACCCAAACCCTAAACCCTAAACCCTTAACCCTTAAACCCTAAACCCTCGACAGTTCTAAACCCTAAATAAAGAAGACCAACAACTCGAGGCGCCCCAAAGGAGCCAAATCCCAAGAGCCAACCGCCAAGACGTTACGTCACAAAGCTGCAGAGTCGATTGGAAGCGTTTGCCAACCTGGACCTACCTGCGATCTAAAGCCCCAAAACCGGTTTTAGGGCTTTAGGGTTTCAGGGTTTAGGGTTTTAGGGTTTTAGGGTTTTAGGGTTTAGGGTTTAGGGTTTAGGGTTTAGGGTTTAGGGTTTAGGGTTTAGGGTTTAGGGTTTAGGGGTGTTCGAGGGTTTCAGGGTTCCAGGGTTTGAGGGCTTTAGGGTTTTAGGGCTTTAGGGTTTCAGGGTTCTAGGGTTTCAGGGCTGTAAGGGTTCCAGGGTTTGAGGGCTTTAGGGTTTTAGGGCTTTAGGGTTTCAGGGTTCTAGGGTTTCAGGGCTGTAAGGGTTCTAGGGTGGACGGGCCTCGGGGCTCTGTAGGTTTTAGGGTGATGGGATTTTAGGGTTCTAGGGAATCTAGGGTTCTCGGCAAAAAGGTTTTAGCGTTCTAGGGTTCCAGGGCTCTATGGTCTGTCTATGGTTTGGAGGTTTTCGGGTTTTAGGGCCTAGGGTTGTAGGGTTTTAGGGTTTTTGGGGCTGTGAGGGTGACATAGTTTAGCTAGGATGCTGAGTAACCCAGGATTAAAAAGGGTACCCTTTTTTGCTTAAAGGGGTTTATAGGGGAACCTAACCCCCAAAAACAAGGGAATAAGGGCACTACTGGGCATCCTAGTTAGGGCCTTAGGGTTTTGATCATTTGGCCCAAGGTGCGCGTGCGCGTCCGGGCAGTCCTCCACCTTGCCGCTGTCGATGCGGCTCCTGCCAAGGGACAAACTCAGAGCCATTTTTTCCTCCCTATCAACCCTACATAACCCTAGTAGAAACCTATCAACCCTAATATAAGCCCTAATATAAACCTATAAACCCTAATATAAACCTATAAATCCTAATATAAACCTATAAACCCTAATATAAACCTATAAATCCTAATATAAACCTATAAACCCGAATATGAACCTATACAAACCTTACTTGAACTATCTGAACCCTGTAGAACAAGAACCCTCCATCAACCCTACAAACCCTGTAAACCCTAAACCCGAAAGAGCCAGGGCGGGCTGTTTTTTTCGGGGCTGCGGAACTCCGGTTCAGGGTTGAGCTGTCAGGCGCATCGTCCATACCCAGGACCGAAACCTGGAATGACTTGGAGTCCCGTTTCAAAGCATGATCCACCCTGAAGCCGAAAACAATCCTATAGACCCCAAACCCCAAACCCCAAACCCCAAACCCCCAACCCCCAACCCTAAACCCTAAACCCTAAACCTGGAAGAGCGAAGGCCTCTGCCGTTCCAGATCAGCATGGCGTTCGCAGCTCGGCTCCTGCATTCCCGCACAGTTGCCATTTAAGGGTGTGGTTTCGGGTGCTTAAGGAGCTTGAGGGGCTAGGGGGCTTGGCAGGCTTGGGGGGCTTCGGGGGCTTATATAGGGGGTTGAGTGGGTTTAGGTGGTTTAGGGGGTTTAAAGGGTTTAGGGTTTAGGGTTCAGGGCGCTAAAGGAGTTTTTAGGGGCTTAGAGACCTTGCGCCATACACCCAACCCCATATGGGATCCTAAACCCTAACAAACCCTAACCCGAAACCCTGACACAGATTCAGTAGCTGACTGCCGATCGCCGTGGCTTCGCCACGAACAAGTTCGGGATGTGGCATGCATGCTCAGTCCACCATAGATATAGGCATCGTGCAAAGAGCTATGAATTCCGATCTGATCAGGTACAAGGCTAGCGGAACACATCCGCTGATGCGCCCGAGGCAAATCCCTCCAGCTGTGTCATCTTCTTCTCCTGGTTAAAAACTGGCTCCAACTTGGCGGAACCCTGACACCCAAACGCTAAACCGCCTTGAGCAACAAATACGGCACTGAATGAAAGCCATCCTCTGCCGCTCTTTCCTACCGCCAAAAACGCCCTGCATGCATGACTGGTAAACACCAAGGCACCGTCAGTCTCACCTTTCTTGCTGTACATCTACATGTATGCGTATACACGCATGCATGCATGTATGTACGCATGCACCATGCAGTGTATGTCTGTGCGTTTGAGTTTGTGTGTGTGTGTGTATCTGTCTGTCTGTCTATGTACCTACGTGTGCACGTGTCCTTAAACCCTAAACACTAAACCCGACTCCTTAATTATATAATCCCTATAAACCCTAAACCGGAAACCCTCAACCCTAAACCAAGATGTCTCAAGTTCCGCTTCCCGCGGCCGTCTCTTTTGTCAACTGCAGGCCCTGTGCACCCTCAGCTCAGTCGGGCGGACTCTGGCTATGGCTTGGGGGTTTAGGGTTTAGGGTTTAGGGTTTAGGGTTTAGGGTTTAGGGTGAGAGCATGTGGCAAACTTGAAGCCGGTTGTTGGGCCCCGGAATTGCTCCGTGAAGGCTGGTAGCCGCTGATACACGAGATCCTCGAAGATCGGACTCGGGTGCAAAAGCTTCAGCGACCACGACCAGGTTCCTCACTTGCTAGGTGCAGAGCCAGGTTTAGGGTTTAGGGTTTAGGCTTTTGCGTTTAGGGGAGACAGGGCTAACTATACTTGCAGACTCATGGGGGTTTCCGAAAAACGGCTGGGGTACCATCTTGGGGTCCTTATCGAAACGGAATCCTCCTACTTGGGGGGGTTTGTATTAAGGGCCCCCGCCAGGTGGGAAACCCCCTTATGGTATTCACAGTTCTCGCGACCTTGGGCGCAAGCAACATCAAGGCTCTGAGCTCCCCCTGCACACGTCAAGATATCTTTCTTTACCTGAAAATAGAAGCTTGAAGACACCACCTTCTGAGATGCTAAGTTCCTTAAGGCATTGTAAGGCCCTACTTAGGATGCTCCACCTTTTTCTCACAGTCCGTAAAAGGGATTCTAGTACCCCCTAGATTAATCCTTTTTTAGGACTGTTAGTATATAAGGGATTGCCCCCAAAACCCTAAACCCCAAACCCTAACCCTAAACCCTAAACCCTAAACCCTATAAACCCTAAACCCTAAACTCTAAACCCCAAACCCTAAACCCTAATCTCCCAGGCCAAGGTGCGAAGATCACTCCCGTAGAGGCCAGCAACCTTTAGCGCCTCTCCGGGCCAGTCGGGCAGACAAAGTTTCAGCTCCGGCGCCCTCTGGTGGAGCCTTGGTAGCTCCGTAACCATCTGATCGTACCCCTAAACCCTAAACCCTAAACCCTAAACCCTGAACCCTACACCCTAAGCCCTAAACCCTAGACCCTATAACCCTATAACTATAACCCTATAACCCTATAACTCTATAACCCTATAACCCTATAACCCTATAACCCTATAACCCTATGACCCTATGACCCTAAACCCTAAACCCTAAACCCCAAACCCCAAACCCTAAACCCTAAACCCTAACCCTAAACCCTAAACCTCAAACCCTAAAAAACTAAAAGGGGGACCAGTGGGCTGCAAGGGAGCGCCAGAAGTTGGGCCTCCAAGATATTCCGGCGGCTCGGGTTCTCGTTGAGGCTCAGACAGGCAAACTTCAGGCAGTGCCTGGGACGGCCCTTCAAGGGGCTTTAGGGTATAGGAACTAGGGTTAGGGTTTAGGGTGATTTAGGGTTTAGATTTAAGGGTTAAGGGTTTAGGGTTTCGGGTATTAGGGCTTAAACCCTCTGAAAGATACTCCTGAGTTTTGTCTCCTCTTAAACCCAAGAAGGGAAAAATAGATACAAATCCCAAGGGCCGACCGAGTAGCAGGGGCACCGAGGATCGAAAGGCAAGCAGGGTGCCTTCAAACAGATCGTGGCCGTTGCGCGCGGGCGGGCGAAGGTACACGAAGCGTTGCAGGTACGCTGGCCCTGAATCCCGGATGGCCGTGAATAAACTTCCTGAGTTGCTCAGTTCCTAAGGCCCCAAAAAACCTGTACACCTTCAGTTCTATAGGGGATTGTGGTATATCCCAAAAAGTGTATTCGTAAAGTAGTAAAGTGTAGTGTACTTACTCAGCTACCAAGTTTCGCAACGTGAGCTTGCGGTTCAGGTCCAAGATATCAAGGGCCACCAGTGAACTCGACAGCAGGGCCGGCGCTAGGTCTCCTGCGTCCGCATCGCCATCTATTCCTTGGTAGCCCAGTAACCCTATTTGAAGAAGGGCACACCCCTTTTGGGGGTTGCTTATTTGATAAGGGAACCTTGAACCCCCTAAAAATCTTCCAATAAGGACACCCCTTGTTTGGGGTTTCCTACTTTAGAACTTTAGAGGAACCTTGAACCCCCCCAAGAAAGGGAATCCTTGTTTGGGGTTGGTTACTTTACAAGGGAGCCTTGAACCCCCTAAACCCTAAACCCTAAACCCTAAACCCTAAACCCTAAACCCTAAACCCTAAACCCTAACCCCTAAACCCTAAACCCAAAAAGGGAAAAAGGGTGTACCACCGGGCTACCAAGCTTCGGATGAGGAGCTTCTGCAGGTTGGGGCAAGCCAGGGATGAGGTGAGCCTCCCCGGCGCCATCAGGATCCTCTACTCCCCCTAGAACCTTAACAAAACAAGTATGTTTGATATCCCCTTGGGGTTTACATAAACAGAAATAAGAGAAAAGTAGTTCCCAAGGGGGATATAGGATCTCCAAGTTCGGGGCTTGCAGGCCATCTGGGACAGAGCCGGCCACCTTGCTCACGTTCAGCACCTTCAGCTTCGGGAGCTCGAGGACTTGAGGCAGGCTCTCCCCAGGCATCTCTCCGAGGTGCACTTCGTGCAGGGAGGTGAACTCGGGCACTTCGGGGAGCCACTGAGGGGCGGAGATGGCGGTGACCTGCTTGCCGAGGAGTCCGCGCAGCGCCGGGCAAGCTGTGCCCGAGAGGACTCTCTCCACGCTTTCCAGGCTCATCTCCCGCCATGCCGGCGAGGTGGCCCAACTCTCCTATACTCCCCTTAGAACCTTAATAATAAGCAGAATATGTTTTAAATATCCTCTTGGGTTTTGTCTAAACCAAAAATTTAAGAATGATTCCCAAGGGGGATATAGTCTCAGCGATGAACAAGAAGCCGATGCCGCAAGCCAGCATGTCGGCAACCTCCTTGGGCCCAAGCCACAGCTTCGCCACAAGATGTAGTCCAAGGACTAGGGTGCCTAGTTCATGGTTGGGATAGTATTAAAGATTTAAAAATGTATATTCCTTATTAGATTTAAGTATACCATTAAAGATGTAAAATGTTACCCAACTATGACAAAGGTGCTTGGCTGCCCTGTAGCGCACAAGTCGCCTTGCTTTTCCAGCAAATCCAGCAGCAGAGTAGTGGAAGCCTCATTGCAGCGCGCCCTGCATCTTTCCTCTGCTGCCATGGCCTCGTGGGGCGAGGTGGCTGCATTGAGCTCCCGCCACAACAGGGCCTCCACCTCGCGCTCGCGCAGGCTGTGCCTGTAGAGATCCTGTAAGGTAGAGGGGTGGGCTAGGATGCCCATGTCCCGCGCCTTGTTGCAGATCTTGCCGATCTCAGACTCGATTGGCGAAGTCGGAAGCATAGCATCCAGCACTTCTCTAACAGGGTTCTGGCAAAATTCTTCCTAGAGGACGGTAAGCTTAGGAGTCAGCTACAGATATCTAGATGTTGAGGGCTACTACTTCGATGCGGTGGAAAGGCATGGGCATGTGCTTGAGGGGCCCCAGCCAAGAGCGCAAAGGCTGCAGCTTTCCCAATGTCATCCACGGCTGGGCTCGAGGTACCTTACTGGCCCATCACCATCCCGTACCGCCTCCAAGCTTGACCCTCTCCCTGCTGTGCAACAGGGCATATGATGAATCGGATGCAAGTTCTGGGAAGATCTCGCATCCTGGACGTCTGGGCATGAATACGCATACGTACAGGTGAGAAACGGCACAGGGAAAACCACATGCAGGAGAAAGCCCCGTGCTCTCTCAAGGCCACCCCCTGGACCACCGATACACCGGTACACCCCTGGGATTGCAGAATGCTTTCCGGGAGGGCTTCGAACACCGGCCACGTTGAGGCATCGTATTACCGCGCCTGACATCCTAGTCCACGCCCATCGATGACATTTCTGAACTAATAAGGTGCATACGATCTCAACATCCACTTCAGGCTCCGAGAGTATGGGTCGCAAAACCGAAAAGCTACAGAAACCCACACACTTGGTAAGCACCCTGAACTACAGCATCACCCAATCAGTCCTTGGAAGCGTTTCCCAAGGCCCGATTGGGCTCACGCCTCACCGGATGCAGATTCAAGCGCAGAGTCGACACTCAACAGCTCCGGACACCACGCAAGTCCCTGCGAGAACTGCGTGGCCCTAAACCCTAAACCCTAAACCCTAAACCCTAAACCCTAAATATCACCCGGAAGCTCTGAATGCATGGGCTTACCCATGATGTGACGCCTCGCCTTTTGGCTGACTGCGCTCCAATCCGACCAAAGCGGATGCCCTGACGACATATTGCGGTTTAGGGTTTAGGGTTTAGGGTTGAGGGTTTAGGGTTTAGGGTTAGGACCTATGTGGAGGGGGTGTGACTTATAGGGTCCCTATTTTGGGTGTCAACTTTATTGGGGGCTTTTCGTTTGTGAGAGGTTTCTACCCTAAATCGCAAACCCTAAACTCTTAAACCCTAAACCCCAAACCCCAACCCCTAAACCCTAAACCCTAAACCCTAAACCCTAAACCCCCAAATCCTACACGACAAGGACTCCTCAAACTTCCGAGCTCTTGCTACCATTTATCGGGCCAGCAACCCTGAAACCTGCAAACCTGGACTCCAAGGGGTTTTAGGAATTGGGGTTTAGGGTTTGGGGTTTAGGGTTTAGGGTTTAGGGTTTAGGGTTTACGGTTTAGGGTGGGTTTAGGGATCGTGCGGGTTTAGGTGCTTGTTTTCTTCGTTAGGGATTTTAAGTGGCAGTTCTCTTTTGAAGGGCTTGTATGTTCTTATTTGTTTCGGGTTTGTACGGATTTTAGGCCTTGTGTGATTGTTGGCTTTAGGGCTTTTGAAGCTTTGGGGGCTTAACGCTTTGCCCTTAGGGATTTTAGGGTTTATCGGCTTTAGGATTTTCAGGGCTTATAGTTAAATAGGGTTGAGGGTTTAGGGTTTAGGGTTTGAGGGTTCTTAGGGGTTGGGGTGTAGAGTGCGCTTTGGGCTTTTTATTGGGCATGTCGGGTTTTCCGTGGGATGTTTTTTTTTTTTTTTTTGGGGGGGGGGTGTAGGGGTCATAGGGATCTTATAACTTTTCTTTGGGGTTTCTAGGGTTGTAAAGTCTATGAGGAACCTATGGAACCTTTAAGACTTAAGGTTTTGCAAGGTTAGCGTCTTTACGGTTCTTGGCAGCCCATTAAGCATATTACACTATAAAGGCACCCTGTTTCTGGGTTGGCTACTTTATCAGGGAGCCTTGCACCAAAAGTTGGGAAAAGGATACCACTGGGCTACCAAGGGTTTATGGGCCTTTCAGGCTTTGAGGGGTTGTAGGGCTGCGCATCGACGGACAAGCCAGCGAAACCAGCTCAGGCGGCTCGATTCCAAGCGACCCGGCGACAGAGATGGCCCTAAAACCTGGACCCTGAACCCTGAACCCTAAACTCGACAGGGCGGCGATGACGGGGCCCGTAGCCTGCCAGGATCTCGAAAAAAGCCTTCCAAGGCTGATCTCGCCCAATTTGCTGCGTCAAAAACCCTAATCCTGGGTAGTGAGACGCCCGGTGGAGCTGCCAAGCGCTGCGCTCCATGGCGACAAGGCGCTTCGTCAGCGTCGCCATGGGAGCCGTTGAATCCGGCGGTGGGGTGCGGAAGTCCACCCATACACAGCTGCGAACCCTAAACCCTAAACCCTAAACCCTAAACCCTAAACCCTAAACATCATGGAGTGCATCGCAAAGCCATCCAGTTCTCGTCACTCTGACCACAGGAAAGGTGCCACTCCTGCTTCTGAGGGCTGAAGGTCTTAGAGGGGTTTTAGGGCTTGGGGTTTCTTCGGGTTTGTAGGCTTTAGGGTCTGTAGGGATTTTGGGGTTTATGGGCTTTTGGAGATTTGTAGGGTTGGAAGGGTGTCATGGAGTTCTGGCATTTTGGGGTCTAAGGTTTGGAGGGCTTTTCGGGTTTAGGGTTTTGAGGGTTCAGGATTCTTTGTAGTTTAAGGCTTTTAGGGCTTATAAGGTTTGGGGTTTATAGGGTTTAGGGATTGTAGGGATGTTAGGGTTTCGGGTTGAGGGTTTATAGGGTTTACACGGTTTATGGGGCTTACAGGGTTTGTAGGGCTTGCCGGGCTTAAGGGCTTTAGGGTTTAATTGTAGGGTTTACAGGGTTTGTAGGGCTGAGAGCCATATACGAGATTTCTAGATAAGTTTAAGCTGCTCAGGCACAGCAACCTAAGGCCATTGATTCTCAATGTCTGCAATCCCTGAGCCAGCGTCTTTAGCATCAATCACGGACAGCCAAAACCCATAGTTTGTTTTTGGTCATTGATAATTCGAACTTAATATCTTCAGTATTCTCATTAGTATATATATATATGTATATATATAGATGTATATATATATATATATGTATATATATATACACACAAACAACCACAATGTAGGGGGGAACCTGTGAGGAGCCATGTCGACCCTCTTTGGCGCCTCGAGATATTCTCGCCACTGGCTGCCTGGCATATCAACACAAGTCGTCGGGATTCTCGTGGGTAGTTTCCTAAGTTAGGGACTCTTTATTATCGGTTCCTTTTGTAAGGCGGCACCCCCCCAACAAGACCGTCGGAGCCCCCCCAGTTTTGAATGCCCCGGCCTGCCACCACGTTGCACTCCTGGGGATCAGACAGACAGGATTTGCTTTATCAAGGACGAAGAAAACAATTGCATAAGCTTACCATGAGCCACCGAAGCACACGCTGTATCACTTAAAAATCCCTTCCCCTCTAGACTCATAGAACCCTCAGACCCAAGCTCAAACTATCAAAGCCTTGACCAAAACAACGTGAACCCCTACACCCCAAACTCTGAACCCAAAAGCCCTAAACCCTCAACCCTGAACCCTAAACCCTAGACACTAAACCCTAAACCCATAAACCCCTAAACCCTAAACCCTAAACTCCATAGGCCCTATGAATCCCCGAACGTCCTCCATGAGGCGCTGTTCTAGTGGGGTAGGCGACCGCCAAGCAGAGACCTCCGGGCTGCAGCAGACCTGGGACGGGGATGACGTTACCTGGATCTTCGGGACCAGGATTCCTTTCCCCCCCCTGATTTGCGAAAGATTGGGTCTTAAACCCTAAACCCTAAACCCTAAACCCTAAACCCTAAACCCTCAGACCCTAGACCCTAGACCCTAATCCGTGAGTAAACCCTGAACCCTAAACCCTAAACCCCTGAAACCCAAAATCCTAAACCCTAACCCCTTGAAACCCTAAACCCGGGCGGGATCCATCTGAGCGTCCTACCGGGCGATTGTCCACTTCTTTTGGCCGCGGAGAGGGTGTCCGTCCCAAGGTCTCCTGCATTCAGGGCTTTAGGGTTTAGGGTTTAAGGTTTAGGGTTTTAGGGTTTTTGGGTTTAGGGTTTAGGGTTTGTGGTTTGGATACTCTTGGTGAGAACAAGCGAAAGGCTTCGGGAATAATGCCACGCTGAAAACAGAAAGGAGAAAGCTGTGGCGCTTGCAGAGTTCAGGCTTTGGGGGAGTTTTCGATGCCGGCTTGCTTCTACTGGAACGTGTTGGACCCTCGTGCCTATAAACCCTGAACATCCCCTAAACCCAAAACCCAAAAACCCAAAAACCCAAAAACCCAAAACCCAAAAACCCAAAAACCCAAAACCCAAAAGCCAAAACCCTAAACCTTAAACCCTGAACCCTAAAGCCTAAACCCTAAAAGTGGCTAACGCGGCTACGGAAGACCCTCCGACAACCACTGCTTTGGGTATTGCGATCGTACCGAGCCACGGCAACGCCGAAGCCTAGGTCGGTGACCTTGGCACCATGTGCTGGCATTTCGTGTTTGGGTTCTGGTAGGGTTTAGTGTTTAGTGTTTAGGGTTTAGGGTTTAGGGTTTAGGGTTTAGGGTTCAGGGTTCAGGGTTGAGGTTTTATAGGGTTTGGGTTGAATTTGAGAACTACACGTATCGACGGCACGCCAAGTGTCCCACCAAACCATGCGCCGCACAGGCAGCCTTTCTGAGAACTCTGGAGCTTCTCGCACCAACCACTATATACCCGCTGCAAACCCTAAACCCTAAAGCCTAAACCCTAAGCAATAAGCCCTAGACCCTAGACCCCAGACCCTAAACCCTTAACCCTAAACCCTAAACCCAACCAGAAGCCCTGTAAACCCTAAACCCCACTGCGTCGGAGAAGCTCGACCGTGCACTTGCCGCAAGGCCTCCTGCCCAGGGCAAACACGTTTACGTCATCATTTCAGGGTTTAAGACTGGGTTTAGGGTTTAGGGTCTAGGGTCTAGGGTTTTATTTTTAGGGTTTCACCCCTAAAGGTTCCCCCATTGGCCCATATTACGCCACGAATACAGCTCTTATCCAAACGGTCCTCGAAACCCTAAGGGTTTTAGGGTTTAGGGTTTAGGGTTTAGGGTTTAGGGTTTACAACCTTAAGCTTTAGGTTCCAAGGTACAATCCCTCGAACCAATGCTAGTTCAGATTTCCACTAAGTGGAAACCCGAAACCCGAAACCCGAAACCCGAAACCCTAAACCCTAAACCCTAAACCCCAAACCCCAAGTCTTGGGGTTTAGGGCTTAGTGTTTGGGGTCTCGAATGGGCGGAGCTTCTAGTCTGCTCTGTTTGTCCATGGGAGTCATTCACGCAAATGGGCTCGGCTGCGGCTGACAGCCGCTGCGACAGCTGCTTAGGGGGTTTAGGGTTTAGGGTTTAGCATACTGATCGTCAAACAGTCTGCGTCGTCAAGGTTCCCTCTTCCGTCGCGTTCCGTGGATGCACTCCCTACCCAAAACCATGCTGTGTCAGGTTCAGGGTTTAGGGTTTAGGATTTAGGGTTTAGGGTACTACAAGTGGACCCTCTTGGGATTTGCAATATCCCCCAGCCAAGATACACCAACCGGGGTCGGGGTTTGTGGGGGGCTATAGGCCAAATTTGATCCGAAACCCCTATCCCAATGAGAGAGAGATATATATATATAAATAACACATATATATATACATATGTATATAATTCTCGCTGGAAGTTATGAAGAAACTGAAACAGCTCTCACATCTACACCCCACAGCGTCTGCAGGCCCTAGACCCCAAACCAGATGAACGAACCCCAATTCCTAACAACCCCTACCAAGCCCCTAAACTCAAATCACTGGAACCCTGAACCCTGAACCCTAAAGCTCTAAACCCTAAACCCTAAACCCTAAACCCTAAACCCTAAACCCTAAACCCCCCCCGGGCCTGCTTCTTCCTATAGCGTCGGGCGGCAATGATCTTCTCCTTTCGTGGCAGGTCCTGGCCGAGCCCCGAGCGGGGCGCTACTTGGAGGTTCATGGTACTTATTTTAACCAATAATAGCTGTACTTGTTAGGGTTTAGGGTTTAGGGTTTAGGGTTTAGGGTTTAGGGTTTAGGGTTTAGGGTTGAGGAGCTGTACTTATGACTGTACTTGTAACCATATTGGGGCACTTAAGGGGCCTATAAGTGGGTTATAGGTACAGTCATGATTGGTTAATGAGTACCATGAACCTCCAAGTAGAGGGGCTTCTATGCCAGGACCGCCGATGATCATCATGTGCGTAGTTCTCTAAATTAGGGCTAACAAGGGTCCCTAAACATAGGCCCTAATTTGGAGAACTACCCATGTGACTTCAGAGTGCTTGGTGAGTAAGTAAAAGGATCTTAATCTGTCTTCCCTTGACAGAGAAGCCCACACCCAAAATTCCCTAGCCCGAAAGCGCCTTAACCCAAACGTCCCTAAGCCCTAAACACCCCAAACCCTGAAACCTAAACACTAAACCCTATAAACCCTAAACCCTAAACCCTAAAACCCTAAACCCCTAAAGCCCTAAAACCCTAAAGCCCTGAAACTCTAAAACCCTAAAACCCTAAACCCAAAACCAGAAACCCTAAACCCTAAACCCTGCTCCTGCCGGATCTTCCTGAAGTCTGGCGAGGCCCGGGCTGAGCAACACTCGTCCACCCTGGAGATGGCGCTTCGGGTTTAGGGTTTAGGGATTAGGGTTTAGAGTTTAGGGTTTAGGGTTTAGGGTTTAGCGAAGGGCATAAGGCTTAGGGATTCGGGTTTAGTGCTTATACGGGCATTGCGTTTATAGGGCTTTGGTGAGCCCGTCTGGTCTTGAACCGGCATTGAACACACCCTCACGTCGGACTTCGAATCCAGCTCCACCACAAGCCTAAGCCGATGCAGAAATTCAGCGCCTACACCTCACACCCCCCCCCCACCCCCGAAAAAAAAAGACACAATAATAACATTTCATTAGCTACAAAAGAAACGCTAAAGCCCAAATCCGCAAACTGTGTTAGCCTCAAGGCCCCCCCACCACCCCCACCCCCACCCTAAACCCCAAATCCCAAACAGAAAACGCTAATCCCCAAACCCAAACCCGAAACCCGAAACCCCAAACCCGAAACCCGAAACCCTAAAATGCTAAACCCCAAACCGAAACCCCAAACCCAAACCCTAAACCCCAAACCCTAAACCCTAAAACCCTAAACCCAAACCCCAAACCCTGTAGCCCCCAAACCCTAAACCCTAAACCCTAAACCCTAAACCCCAATCTCTAAAACCCTAAAACCCTTAACCCCAAACCCTCAAACCCCAAACCCCAAACCCCCCCACCCCCCTCCCCCCAAGGCGGCGGCATGGGCGTCGCCGAGCGCAAAGGCGGCGCGGCGGCGCCCCGGCGGCGCCAGGGGCCGCCAAGGCAGCGGCTCCTTGGGAGTGAACTGAGTCTTGGGGGTTTTTGGATTTAGGGTTTGGGGTTTTTTTGGTTTAGGGTTTGGGGTTTGGGGTTTAGGGCTTAGGGTTTAGGGTTTGGGGTTTAGCGGTGGGGTTAAGGGGTTTGTCGGGTTGATCGGGTTTGCGGGTTTAAGGCAGGTCGGGGTTGAAGATGTTTAGGATTCACGGTCAACACAGGCGTTCCAGCTTGGCATGGGTTTCCCTACTACCCTCCCGATATTCTAGGGGGTATAGAGGGGGTAGTAGGGGAACCCATGAATAGAAACCCCAAAAGGCCTTTGAAACCCTGAACACCTTGAAAGCTCGACTGGGCTGCCTTAGCTCTCCAGGATCTACATACACCCCACCCCCCCCCAATAAAAACCAAAAACAACAAAATGCGAACTAAGTTCAACTTCAGGGTTTTGGGTCTAGGGATTCTGGTTTAGGGTTTAGGTCCCATGAACGCCACCCATCAAGAAACGCGGAAAGTCATGTCTGTCATCCTTCCCGCAAGTAAACCCCTCGAACCCCGAATAACTAACACCCTCAAGCCCCTAGCCTAAGGATCCATGTACCTATATAGTATACACTACGGCCTTAAAGAGGTTCCTATGCAGTAGCTTCACAGCCCACGCATATACTATGTAGGTACATGGATCCTTAGGGCTAAACCCTAAACCCTAAACCCTAAACCCTAAACCCTAAACCCTGAACCCTAAACCCTAAACCCTAAACCCTAAACCCTGGGCAGTCTGGGCCCCCCCTGCTTGGACCGGTTGTTCATGGCCACCGCGTTCTGCAGCGCTGACTGGTCGCTTGTCCGCCGGCCGCCGAGCGGCTCCTTCTCACCAGAGGGGAGGTCAGGGTTTAGGGTTTAGGTTTTAACCAAAACGGTGAGCGTCCCTGAACCCTCCGGAAGCCTATAAGGTTCAGGGCTGCGTTTGTACATGATATGCTTTTGGACTTCAGGATTCTGTATAGTTCTCATTTTGTCTTTTCGGGGCGTTAGGGTGTGCTAGGACTTGACAGCTTCATAGTGTCTTCAAACGGGTACCTTACGTTATATATAGATATAGATAGATATATATATATATATACATACATATATATATATATATACATATACATATATATATATATATACATATATACATATATATAGGGTTTCATAAAAGGGGTATATTGAAATGGATGTAGGTTTAAGCGGTCCGGTGTTCAAGCTTTGGGGTCCCTGAATTCTTCGAGTCCATCCACTCGGTCGGCTTCAGAGCTGGCCTGGGTGTCCAGTTCCTGCTCCTGCTCCTGGGTTCGGGGGGGGGGGGGGGGCAAAAAAGGGCCAGGGGGGGGGCCAGGGGGGGCCAGGGGGCCCAGAGAGGGAGGGGAGGTCTGCAAAGCTGCAGGACCGGGGATTAGCGCCTGGTACAGTAAGAGGGCGTTTGGGGTAGGGGGTTTAGGGTTCAGGGTTTAGGGTTTAGGGTTTAGGGTTTATGCTGAACTAATGCTGAACTACGGCGTAGCAATCCTACTTGCCATTGGCTGGGCCATGCATGTCAGAGCACTGCCAACTGCCACACCCTAAGCCCTGAACCCTATGGACCCGAACCCCCTAAACCCTAAACCCTAAACCCTGAACCCTAAACCCTAAACCCTCCTAACCCCATTCCCCTTCCGCGCCCTCTGGAACCCCCTGATCCAGGGCCCAGGCTGCAATCTTCAGCCTCTCCAGATTCTTCTGATGCCCCCGGTGCTCCGCCAGAACCTCCACAGCCGGCGCCGGAAGAGTTCTCGGAGTTCCTACTTGGAGGGTCATGGTTACTCAAACGTGGGCTTATAAGTAGGGAAATTCTGGTTATGTCCTTATTGAGGGGACTGACAATCAGACCTCTTAAGTACCCATGAGCCTTCAAGTACGCCTACAAGTTTGGGGTTCACCAATCCCCAAAGCTCTGCTGTCGATGGCGAAGTGTGGCTTCTTGGCCTAGGGTTTAGGGTTTAGGGTTTCGGGTTTAGGGTTTAGGGTTTAGGGTGGGAGGTGGGGGGGAGGGGCGGGAGGGAGCTGGGGGTGGGTGGGAGGGGGTTGTCAAGTTTCGCACTGGTCTTTGAGTAAAAGGGCTTGGAGATTAAAGAACTGCTACTCGCTTCGGCTTAGGGTTCAGGGGTTCAGGATTTTAGTGTTTAGAGGGCCCTGATCCCTGAACCCCTGCAGGCCACCTGTGCATGGCAACGTAGTTGTGGCTTGGGGATTTGGGGCTTCTAGGATTGAGGGACCCTAAACCCTACACCCTAAACCCTAAACCCTAAATCCTAAATCCTAAATCCTAAGCCCTAAACCTTGAGAGTTTAGGGCTTAGGGCTTAGGATGCACCCAGCAAAAACATCCGGACCTTGCTGGCCCCCCGGACGAGGCTCTGCGCTGTGGCCTGCTCCAAATGATCTGAGGTACACTGCATCCCTACTTTGGAGTAGACCCTGGAAAAAGGAGTATATACTTTCTGGGTGTAGGTAGCAAAAAGAGGAACCCAGAACCAAAAGACGCTTTAAAGTATAGTAGAGGTTTGGCATGGGAACCGCTATCCAGGGGCTTGTCAGTCTTTGGAGTGCTGATCAGCCTTTTTTGGTGGCTCCGAGCCTGGTGGTTCATGCTGACAGCACAGTGTACACACGCCACAAAGCAACCCTATACCCTAAACCCTAAACCCTAGCCCTAAACCCTACAATGATGGCTCGCAACGCGTGCAGCATGCGCCGATGCCGCCTGGCGAGACTCCGCCGACAGCGCGGCATCCATGACCTCTCGGCAAGGGGCTTTAGCAGTTTCTCCTTGTTTACACCTTTAGGGTTTAGGGTCTAGGGTTTAGGGTTTAGGGTTTAGGGTTTAGGGTTTTAGGGTTTAGGGTTTAGGGTTTAGGGTTACCAGGCCATCTCAAACCCCCAAAGGGTCCATGTACCTGTGTAGTAGGTATAGCATGTACCTGGGCCTTAAAGCTACTAAATATGGGAACCCCTTGAAGGCCCAAGTAGAGACTACGCAGGTAACATGAACCCTATTTGGGGAACCACGAAGCATCAAGAGGAACCCCTCGACCTCCAGCATCCAGCATATGCGTAGCTACGTGTCTTGGTAGCCCAGCAACCATGTTATGATATTGGCACCCTTTTTTGGGGGGTTGGTTACTTTATAAGGGGACCTTTGGACCAACAAAAAAAACGAAAAGGGTACCACTGGGTTACTTTATCAGGGAACCTTTGGACCAACAAAAAAGGGAAAAGGGTACCACTGGTCTGCCAAGATATACGTACCAGAGAGGGGGGCCTCGCCTCGGGGCAGAAGCGCATGACCCGCTCCTCCCGCTCTGCCAGAACCTTCGGTGGATCAATGCTGAAGTCGGCGTACTTAGGGCTTCTGCTTAGGGCTTCAGCTTTCGGGTTCAGGTCAGGTGTAGGTGGTTTAGGGTTCAGGGTTTCGGGTTTAGGGATTCGGGCTTGTAGGGTTGAATCGAATCTCCTATGGGCCGCCGAAGCCCTCAAGATTGGCAGCTCAAGAAGGCTGAAGAGACCCCTCCCCCACCCTTCGCCTCAACAAATGGCACGCATGGGTGTGGCGGGCGGGTAGGCCAAGGGGGTCAGAGTCTATACACTCTCAACCCTACGGCCCTACACCCTGCACCCCAAAATCTCAGGATTGCATCTCTGCAAGTTCCAGGGTTCTTGGCAAGCTGGGAATCCAAAAGGCAGCCCTCTCTTGCTCAACAGGCTCGCATTCGAAGCGAACCTAGCCAAGAAGAAAAGGGTTTAGGGGTTGGGGTTTAGGGTTTAGGATTGAGGGTTTAGGGTTTGGGGTTTAGGGTTATTGCCTATACGAACCAGAAGAGGAGAGATACCTTTTCAGGAGGAACTGTATCGTGTAGCCCCGTACAGGTACCACAACAAACACCACGATTTCCTGAAGGCCTCAGCACAAAAACCTCAAAACTCTGAAGCTGAGCCCTGTAGGTCCACAACCAGAGAATCCTAACCCTAATCCCAAGATCGCTGAACCGTAAACCCTAAACCCTAAACCCTGAACCCTGAAACCCTAAACCCTAAACCCTAAACCCCACCCCCTCATCCCACCTTTTTGTCTTCCTCCTCCTCCTCGCAGCCGGTCTCGTTGAGGGCCATGAGCTGGCGACCTGGGAGATCCGAGGACAGCATGTTAGGGATTTGGGTTCAGGGTTCAGGGTTCAGGGTTCAGGGTTCAGGGTTCAGGGTTCAGGGTTCAGGATTCAGGGTTCAGGGTTTAGGGTTTAGGGTTTAGGGTTTAGGGTTTAGGGTTTAGGGGGTTGAGGGGAGGAAACTGCAGCGTCAAAAACCCTAAACCCTAACCCCAAACCTTACTAAACCCCAAGAAGTCCCACTGAACACAAACACTGAAGGTTATTCTTTTTGAGGCTGGGGGGGAGTCTTTCCACACCCTAAGCTGCCAAAACCACCCCACCTTTCCCCCCCCCCCCCCCCCCCCCGGGATCCATGGTTTGGGGTTTAGGGCTTCGCGCTTAGGTTTCAGGTTTAGAGGTTCAACGAACCCCATACATGGACCTTCATGGAATGTCCTGAAAAACCCAAAACAGAAACCCTAAAGGCACAGCCTCCTTCAGCCTGCAACGAACCTTTTGCTGTGTTCGGAGCATTGGGGGGGTCTCCCTAAACCCTAAACCCTAAACCTTAAACCCTAAACCCTAAACCCTAAACCCTAAACCCTAACCCCTAAACCCTGAACCCTAACCCCTAAACCCTAAACTCTAAGCCCTAAACCCTAAGCCCTAAACTGGGCAAGGCCGGGGCTTATGTCCGTAGGCCTTTTGCACCACGCCGCGACGCAAAGTCGAACCAAGAGCTGAAGAGAAGGAAAGTCTGGGAGGCATGGCTCCCTGACGGCCTTCCTCCAAAACTGCGGGGTGGCTTTTGGGCCTTCTGAGGTTTAGGGTTTAGGGTTTAGGGTTTAGGGCTTAGGGTTTAGGGCTTAAGGTGTTAGGCTATATAAGGCGCTTGTAAGGGCTTCGGCAGGGCCAGATCAGCCGGGCCGTTGGGACGCCTGCATGATGGCCCGCTCGCAGGCGCTGATGGCCGAGTTAAAGGTTATGACATCCAGCTCGAGCTCCCTCTCCACGGCTTCCTCCATGAGCCTGGGCTCGTTTGTTTAGGGTTTAGGGTTTAGGGTTTAGGGTTTAGGGTTTAGGGTTTAGGGTTTAGGGTTTAGGGTTTAGGGTTTAGGGTTTAGGGTTTAGGGTTTAGGGTTTAGGGTTTAGGGTTTAGGGTTTAGGGTTTAGGGTTTAGGGTTTAGGGTTTAGGGTTTAGGGCTACAAACACAAAACCCCAAGCCCTAAACCCTACAGTAAACCTTAAGGGTGCTTAGGCTTCACTCGGGCATCACAGGCATAAAAAGCCCTAAACCCTAAACCCTGAGCCAATAGTAGACAGGGTCTTGCAAGGCGGGACACCATAGGGCTTTCTGCCAGAAGCCGGCCTTCTCACAGGCGCTGATGGCGGCGTTGTAGGTGATCAGGTCGCAGAAAAGCCTCAAAAGTGGCATTGAGGGGTTGTTGTTTAAGATGTAGGGTTTAGGGTTTAGGGTTGATTGTTTATAGGGTTTATCGTTTAGGGGTTTAGGGTTTAAGGTTCAGGGTTTAGGGCTTACGATTTGGGGTCTAGGGAAACTTTGCAGTGCGCAGGGTGTTTGGCTTCTAAGATGGCCCAACCCTCCTAACACCTCAATGAGCTGTGAGCATTCAGGCTTCATGGCGCATAGGTTCTTTGGGGCTTGCTGGATGGCACAACCTCAAAAAAACCGCAAACCCCACACCTTAAACATGAAAGCAGCAACAGCCCTAAAAACCCTAAACCCCTAAACACCCTAAATCTCTAAACACCCTAAACCCTAAACCCTAAACCCTAAACCCTAAACCCTAAACCCTAGACCCTAAACCCTAAACCCTAAACCCTAAACCCTAAACCCTAAACCCTAAACCCTAAACCCTTCCAGCCTCTGCGACTCCATGTCGAAGAGGAGCTGCAGCGCCGGACGCCACCGGGCGGCCTTCTCGCAGGAGCTGATGGCTGCACTGTACCTGCCGGCTTGGGGTTTAGGGTTTAGGGTTTAGGGTTTAGGGTTTAGGGTTTAGGGTTTAGGGTTTAGGGTTCAGGGTTCAGGGTTCAGGGTTTCATCGAGTTGAGTATAGTGATAGGCTTCAGGGTCGGTCCTAAGCTATCTGACACCTGAATCCTCAACACTACACTTTTCCCGAGCTAAGAGCCATGAACCTGAGCCCTGCCCTAACCACCGGAACCTCCTAACCCCCAAACCCTCTAGATGAACCCCCTAAACCCTTCAAAGCCTTAGAAGCCTCGCGACTTCGTAGCCCAGTAACCATATGAGAATTTACTTTAGAAAGGGAACCCAGAACCCCCCCAAAAAAAAGGGAAAAGGGCACCACTGGGCTCCCAAGGCCAACAACCGAATTTCCGCCGGGCCGCGCGATCTCAGAGGCATCGAGGCGCTGTGCCAGGGAGCCCGCAAGGAGCCACAGGGCCCGTGCCCACTCCTGGGGCCGAAATATCCGGGAGACGCCGGTATTCTCACCCCAGATGAACACCCTAAACCCTAAACCCTAAACCCTAAACCCTAAACCCTATGAAAGCCCCGTGCGTATGTATGGAAGGGTTATGTCTCCTCAACTTCTGGGGCTGGACTTGCTGGAGAGTTGGGGGGCTCCTAAACCATGGGAGTGCAGAGCAAAGGGTTCTAAAAGCTTAGGCTTTCGGGTTTAGGGGTTCAGCGGTTTAGGGATTTAGGGGTTTAGGGGTGTAGGGGTTTCGGGTTTAGGGTTTAGGGGGCAAAGGACCTGCCACGGTTGCCATCACTGGCATCGCATCCAAGACTCCGAAGCCTTGGCGCAGGCGCTAAGGACGGCGCCCAGGGTGACTGACGTTGGCTGCAGCTGGTGCGCCTGGCTGTTTAGGGTTTAGGGCTTTTAGGGTTTAGGGTTTAGGGTTTTAGGGTTTTAGGGTTTTAGGGTTTAGAAGCCCCCAAAAAGTGTACACTGTTGGCGTTGTAGAGATTATCGTATACCAAAAAGTGTAAAGTGTACTCACTCAGCTTCTAAGTTAAGGACCAGGTTTCGGGTAGATGGGCCTACCTAGATCTTTAGTTGCAGTCCTATAAACCCCTAAATCCTAAACCCAAATACCCTAAACCCTAGCAGAATCCTTTAGGAGCAGAACATTGGGGCCAGGCCGGAACTAGGCAGGGAAGACTGTCAGAACGCCCCCCACACCTCTCTGAGGAAGCACCACAAAAACCCGAAGCTTTGGGCGCCGTCTTTGGATCCACAAAGGCGCGTTCCAAGCGTCCTCGAATATGGGTTTAGGGTTTAGGACTTAGGGCTCAATCTAAAACGAGTTCGGAACCTTGAAACCCCGAAAGCCGCCCCCAAAATCCCGCAACTTGAGCCCTGCCCAGGCCCTTGAAATACTGGACCCAGGAATAGCCTAGGAATAGAAAGGGTACCCTTTTTGGCTCTAAGGGGATTACAAGGAAACCCCAACCCGAAAAACAGAAAGACTATTCCTCAAGATGCCGCAAAACATACATCCCTGAACGTTCCTTTTAAGGCCCTCACTTGGGGGGTGCTTTGGCCCCTAAAACACCAGTGCGCCTTGAACCCTAAACACCTTGAACACGATAAACCCTAACCCTAGACCCTAAACCCTACCTTGTAAACCCTCAGCCTTGAAGCCTAAACCCAGAACACCCTGGACACCCCTGAAAACCCCTTTGCAGGGTTTAGGGTTTAGGGTTTAGGGTTTAGGGCCTCGAAGTCGGTCAGCAGAAGTAGGGCCCTCTGCCACTCGGCTCCCCGGTCGCAGGCGCTGATGCTGGCGCTCAGTAGGATGGCATCGACCTCGGCCGCGCCCAAGAGGAGTCTAGGAACGACAGGGTTTGGGGTTTAGGTTTAGGGTTTAGGGTTTAGGGTTTAGGGTTTAGGGTTTAGGGTTTAGGGTTTAGGGTTTAGGGTTTAGGGTTTAGGATTTAGGGTTTAGGGTTTAGGGTTTAGGGCTTATAAGGGAACCTCAACCCTCAAAGACCATTGGAATGATGGCCTACTCTCACTCTTCTAGCAGCTGGCATGAGTGAAGGCTTCAAAAACCACATCTCATGTAGATGATGAGGACCCTAAACCCTAAACCCTAAACCCTAAACCCTAAACCACCGGGCTGCTAAAATGGGGGGTGCAGGCCGAAAGGTTCTAAGGGCCTGTGGACGTCAGGGCTTGCTGCTCTTGAGATGCGGCTGGGGGGGGGGGGGGGGGGGGGGGGGCTGCCCACTCCCGAACAATTCCAGGGTTTAGGGTTTAGGGTTTACGGTTTAGGGTTTAGGGTTTAGGGTTTGTCCTTGCCGACTGGCAACTCCCACCTGCGTGATCGCCTCGAGCAGAGCCAAGGCAACCTGCATACACTTAAACGATTTCGGGCCCTAAACCCTAAACCCTAAACCCTAAACCCTAAACCCTAAACCCAAAACCCGTTAGCATTGGTTGCTGCAGTGGTTCGAGGCTTGGGGGCTAGGGCTCAGATTGTCGGGAGCCGCTGGCCAACTCGGGCCCCAGCGCTCGGAGCTCGCAAACACCAAGCCCCTGAACCCCCCAAAAAACCCAAACCCTAAACCCCAAAAAGCCCAAAAAAACAACCCAAAACCAAAAAAGCATCCCAAACCCCAAAAAGCAAGCAAAAAAACATAGAAAAAGCCCTATACCCTGAACCCAAAAACTACCCCCCCCCCAAAAAAAAAAAAAAAAACAACCCAAACCCAAGAAGTCCCAAAACCCCATAAAGCAAAACAAAAAGAACATAAAAACCAAAAACACAACGCAAAACCCCAAAAAAAACAAAACAAAAAAAAAAAAAAAAACGAAAATAGCCCTAGGGCAAGACTGCTGGAGCGCCTGCCACTCGGCCCGGCGTGCGCAGGCGCTGATCGCCGCGCTGTAGCCGGTGGCGGATCCTCGACGGAGGAAGGCGTGGCAGGGTGGCAGTGGTTAGGGTTTGTGGGTTTAGAGGGGTTACAGGTTTTTAGGGGTTTTAGGGTTTAGAGGGTTTATAGGTCTTTTGTAGGGTTCTTAGGATTTAGGGTTGAGGGCTTGGTCCGCGAAAGGAAACAGCACTAACTAAGGGCCCCTGACGTTGAACGTAAAATTAACACCTAAACCCCTGCAGCCTTAACGTAGGGTTTTTTTTCTGGGGGATCGTTGTAGTGTTCCTATGCTGGACCTAAACCCAGGAAAGCTTAATCTAGGGGATCGTGTTCCTATTCGGGACTTCAATGTACCACAACGACTGCCACTGTACCCTGACAGTCAATACATGGGAGGCCTAAACATCCGAACTACCCGAACTACACTAGCGACCCTACACCGCTAAATGCCCTGAATACCCTGAGTACCTTAAATACGCAAGATACCCTAAACAACTCAAATACTCTGAATGCCCGAAATACCCTAAACACCCTGGATACCCTAAATACCCCTCTAAACCCTAAACCCTAACCCCTAAACCCTTAACCCTAAACCCTCTAAACCCTAAACCCCAAAACCAGCAACATCGACTTGCAAGGATCGGGGCAGCCGCCGTTGCTCGGCTCGCCCTAGCAAGCCTCGGTCACCCCAACGGTGAGGCTTGGCAGGTTGTGAGGGTACCATTTTAACCCTAAACCCTAAACCCTAAACCCTAAACCCCAGACCCCAAACCAAAACAAAAAGGGGCAAAGGACGCCACTGGGCTACCAAAGGCTGGCCCGAAGTGCCTGGCGGACGTCTGAACCCCTCCTTAAAGTTTAACTTATAGGCTCCTTATTGTAGTTTCTTCAACAGCCCAAAAGGTTCAAGTACCAAGAGCCAGCCAAAAGGAAGCCAAGTCGAATTGCCACGGCGCTCAGGGCCCTCTGCCACTGGCTGGCCTTCTCCTCGGCTTTGCAGTGGCGCTCAATTTTTTTCGTTACCATCGCAACTGAGACCCTGCTGTTGTTTTCTATGAGTCCATCCTGTGGCCTAAACCCTAAACCCTAATCCCTAAACCCTGAATCCTAAACCCTAAACCCCAAAAAGTCAAAGCCGGTCCCTTAATAGAAGCCCAGCCTCACAGGCCGAAATGGCGGAGTTGTACGTGATCCCATCGCTCGCGAGGCGCGCCGCTTCTGCCTATGGGGTGGGCGCCCGCAATATATCCCAGCAGACCCTAAATACCCGAAAACCCAAAACTACTATTTGCTTAAGAAACCCCACAAAAAAATAGAAATATTCTTCCATATAAGGGTCCTGTAGAGTCGTGTATTTTCTTTATGTTTTTGGAGTTCCTAATCAATTAGCAGCCCTAAATTCCAAACCCTAAGCAGGCATAGAAGCAACGGTGCTAAAGATTCCAGCTCCTTTCTGGGCTTCCTGATCAAAGAAGTGGCGAAATTTAATGTAGGGGCCTTCATAAGTAAAATTAAAAAAAGGCTTTTGGGGGTTCTTATAGTATACTTATGAAGGGACCATAAGGGAATACTATTTGTAATTATGCCGACCCGTATATTATACCTCAAACTCAACCTTAAAGCAAAAACTTCCCTGACACCGAAAGCGCGGGACATTACTCTCATTACCCTTATGATAATGCCCCGAAACCCTTGCATGCTCGTTCCCTACCTAAACCCTAAACCCTAAACCCTAAACCCTAAACCCTAAACCCTAAACCCTAAACCCTAAACCCCGAACCATTACTTCCGCATGCCTCAACCTTGCCTCCTCCAGCAGGAGGAGCGCCAGCTGCCAAATCGCCGCACGCTCGCAGGCTGTGATGGCAGAGTTGCAGGTGACTGTCGTGGGCCTCTGGTGCCAGAAGGGAGGACCAGAATTGAAGAACCCCCAAATAGTATAGGGTTTAGGGTTTAGGGTTTAGGGTTTAGGGTGGGTCATTCTTAGGAACCCGTAAAGGGATCTACTTTACTTCTTGGATCCTCCCAGGAGTCTGGGAGTACGGGCGTAGGGCTTAGGGTTGCGGGCTTTTTGAGCTTGAGGAGGCAAACATCCCCAACCCCAGCACACCTCGTTAACCCTGCCTCCCCCTAAATCTTAAACCCTAAACCCTAAACCCTAAACCCTAAACCCTAAACCCTAAACCCTAAACCCTAAGCCCTAAACCCTAAACCCTAAACCCGGTCCTGCGCCCCCACAAAAGCAACCATGGAGCTGCAAGCGCTGACGCTGCAGTTGCCCCCAAAGGCTCAATGCTGCTTGCCACTCCATGGCCTGTTTTCAGCGCACGTGATCGGCTTGAGTTCAGGGCTTAGGGTTTAGGGTTTATAGGCTTATGATAGGGTCTGGCGTTGAGGGCCTGCTTTCAGCAGTGGCCGGCGAGTACGCGTGAAAGGTTCATGCTAACCACAGGATCGTTCCTGCATGTGCAAAGCAACGCACTGCAATGTCTGTTCTTTGTAGACGCGCATGTAGAACCCTCTGCTGATTGTAACTCTGTGGCTGGAGGTGGGCAGATGTCCTTGCTCTGTCTTATGAGTGTTGCGCGTGTGTTTCGGCGTTCAGTTGCACGAATGTACATCGCTTTGTGGCGTAAGTCACATGCCATCAAGCATGCTTCCGCGATTCTGGGTGTCTAGTCAGTGAGTTTAAGAGCGTCTTCTTCGAAAGGGATGTGCGACGCTGCACCCTAAACTCTAAACCCTACACCCTAACCCCTGCACCCTACACCCGAAACCTAAACCTTTCTGCTTGGCCTTCCCGCACGTGCTGAGGGCAGAGTTGTAGGAGATCACATCCAGCTGGACCTGCAACCGCCAAGGAACTCGAGTTTCAGGTTTCGCAGCTTTGCAGGGGATCATTCCACAATAGGTGTCTTCGAGCCCTAAACCCTAAACCCTAAACGCCCTAAACCCTAAACCCTAAACCCTAAACCCTAAACCCTAAACCCTAAACCCTAAACCCTAAACCCTAAACCCTAAACCCTAAACCCTGAACCCCAAACCATGCGCCTGGTGGCTGGTGGCCTCCCCTAGCAGCAGCAGCGCGCATTGCCACTCCTCGCCCTTCTCGCACACGCTGATGGCCGAGTTGTAGATGACTACATTCCTTACCCGTTCATCCCTTAAAGGGCTCTCTCTCTCTCTCTCTCTCTCTCTCTCTTTATATGGAAAATATGTACATATTTCTCTGCTACATATGTATATATATATATATATGTGTATACAAATAAACCAATATGTATAAATATAAATATATCAATAAAAAAATCTAAACAAAAATATATGTACATATACATATATATATACGTATATATATATATATATATATATTATGTATACACATGCATAGAGAGGAAGAGAGTATGATGCTGTTTGCAAAGGATGCCTGCAAGTTCCCTTATGGCCGCGTTTTGTTGGGATTCTAGGGAAGGGGAATCCAGTCCAGCATTACAAATTCTACTCAGGGCAAGGACCCTCCGCTCGCCCGTGGAGCCAACACTTCAGAGAGGCGGTGAATGAATGATGTATATATGTCTATAGGGGGGATATGAGGTGCCTTCCCTACTAAGAGCCAGCAAGACTCATGCCCAGGCCTTTGCCCTGGGCTTCGTGCAGCAGGCTGCAGGCCACTTGCCACCAGCCCGGCTGCTGGCAAGCGCCCAGCGCTGTGCCTAGACCCAGGGTTTAGGGTTTAGGGTTTAGGGTTCGGGGTTTAGGGTTTAGGGTTTAGGCTTTAGGGTTTAGGGGTTTTAAGAGGTTTAAGAGGTTTGAAGAGGAGTATAAGAAAAACCAAAACCCTGAAAAAAGGAACAAGGTTCTACTCTGGGTCCTGGGTGCTGTAGGAGATGACGCAGGGCAAAGCGACGTTGGCTGCCATCTCTGCCAGAAGGACCACGGCCCTGGTGCTGAACTGTACAAGGTTTCGGTTTTAGGGTTAGGGTATTTAGGGTTTAGGGTTTGGGGTTTGGGGTTTGGGGTTTGGGGTTTGGGGTTTGGGGTTTGGGGTTTTAGGGTTTCTCTAGGCTTGGTAGCCCAGTAGCCATATAAAGATAAGGCCACCCTTCTTTTGGGGAACCTTGAACCAAAAAACGGGAAAAAGGGCCTGAACCCGGATTTTTGGATCGAACTAGAACATCCTGCCCTGGATGCCTCCAATCCCTTAACACTGAAAAGCCTAACCCCCTAAAAACACAAACCCTAAACCCCGAACCCAAAAACTGATAGTAAAAACTCTAAATTTAACCTACAAACCCTGACCCCAAACCCTAAACCCGATAAGCTCTGAAGCTCCAAAGAAACAGGATGGAGGTGCCTGGGCCAGTCGTCCGCACGCTGGCACGCCACCAGTGCCGAGTTGTAGCTGACCTTTGGGAGGTTTAGGGTTAGGGTTTAGGGTTTAGGGTTTAGGGTTTAGGGTTTAGGGTTTCGGGTTTCGGGTTTAGGGTTGAGGGTTGGTTTAAGATTTTTAGGGTGTAGGCATCATGGGGTTTAGGCTTATTTCAGGGTTTAGGGTCCTCCTCTCTTAGATCTCAGGGAATTCGAAGGCACATCTGCAAAGTTTCTCAACAAGGACCCAGGGGACTGAAGATGGTGGCAGCCGCTGCAAGCCAGAGGCGGCCTGAACTCTCAATCCCAAAACCGAAAAAACGACACCCCCCCCCCCCCCCCCCTTCACGGTTTGGGGTTTAGGGTTGAGAGTTGAGGGTTTAGGGTTTGACACCAAAATCTTGGGATGTTCCGCCTTATTACTAGCATTCCTTAATAGGGATTATAGCACAGGGTTCTGCGTTGGGATGTTCCCCCCTTAGACTCACAGTCCTTAATAGGGGTGATAGTAGGGGGTAGTATAATCCCTCTTAAGGAGGGAGCATCCCAACCAACTTACATCTGAAACCAGAGAACCCCCCCTTAAGATTGGGGGTGAAGGGTTTTTGTCACCAATGTCTTATACAAAAACATTCGGGGTGAAGTCGTCTGTTTCTGTGTATCCTTTTTTGCCAGGAGGAGAAAAAGCAGCAACCCTAACCCTAAACCCTAAACCCCTAAACCCCTAAAACCCTAAAACCTTAAAACCCTAAAACCCAAAAACCCAAAAACCCTAAAACCCTAAAACCCTAAAACCCTAAAACCCTAAAACCCTAAAACCCTAAAACCCTAAAACCCTAAAACCCTAAACCCTAAACCCTAAACCCTAAACCCTACCCCCAAAGCGGGCGCCTGCAGCTGTAGCGCCGCCCGCCAGGTGCCGCCCTTGGCACAGGCGCTGATGGCCACGCCCAGGGTGATGAGGGTGGGGAGCAAGGACCGGCCCTCCGCTTCTTCCTGAGGGTTTAGGGTTTAGGGTTTAGGGTTTAGGGTTTAGGGTTTAGGGTTTAGGGTTTAGGGTTTAGGGTTTAGGGTTTAGGGCAGGGTTTAGGGTTTAGCGTTTAGGGTTTAGGGTTTAGCGTTTAGGGTTTAGGGTTTGGGGCTTGGGGCTTAGGGCTTAGGGCTTAAGGATCAGGGTGATGAGGGTGGTTTAGGGCTTGTTGAACTCTAGGGGTTCGCGAAGGGGGAAGGGAAGGCGCACCGGTTGCACGTGGCTAGACCGGATGCGCAGAGGGCTTCGTACACTCGCCACCCTCAAACCCTCAAACCCTCAAACCCTCAAACCCTAAACCCTAAAACCCTAAACGCAAAAAAAGAGAGCCTAGGCTCCAGGTAGCGAAGGGCCACAGCCCACTGCCCCGACGCTTCGTGGGCGTTGATGGCGGCGCTGAATGTGATGGCTGTTGGCTGCACACCCTCCAGGAAGGGTTTAGGGTTCAGGGTTCAGGGTTCAGGGTTCAGGGTTCAGGGTTTAGGGTTTAGGGTTTAGGGTTTAGGGCTAGTCTAACTAAGACTCAAGCAATACCTCTGTGCCAAACATCGCGTGCTTGGGCACATGCATAAATGCATGATTGCTTCGTTTAGAAATCGTTCTGGAACTCGACAGAAGAACCATGGCCCAAGATTGGCGGATAGCTTTTTGGGGATTCCCTAAACCCTAAAACCTAAACCCTAAACGGGATTCCCTTCCCTTCCCTTCCCTTCCCGGATCGTCCCCCGGACCTGCAGCCGGAGCTGGGCCAACAACGGCGCCGCCTGCCGCCATTCTGCGGAGCGCGCGCAGCTGCTGATGACTGAATTCCTCGACCCAAGAGTAGCCTAGGAAAGATAAAAAGGGCACCCTCTTTGCTTCAAAGGGATTTGCTTCTAAGGGAACCTAAGCCCCAAAAAAAGGAAATAAGGGCCTACTCTGGGCACTAGGTTCTTGAGCACACAAGTTCTTAGAACACCTGCAAATGAAAACCGGTGGTCCCTTGTTTAGGGTTTAGGGTTTAGGGTTTAGGGTTTAGGGTTAGGGTTTAGGGTTTAGGGTTTACGTAGCCAACCAAGATTGCAGTCTGGATTCCAGGTGACGGCGTCAGCCGGCAACTCTGCACGCACGGCCTTGCACCTGGGCATATCTGTACCCTTACTATAGGGGCCTGCAGAATTACAGAGGGACCACAAGGGAAGATTCTGAGTAGTCGTATTACGACCCCTATATTACACATAAGCTGTCTTGCGCCTAAACCCTAAACCCTAAACCCTAAACCCTAAACCCTAAACCCTAAACCCTAAACCCTAAACCCTAAACCCTAAACCCTAAACCCTAAACCCTAAACCCTAAACCTTCATCTACGGAGCCATCCTGCAGCTATTTGTTTACATAAGCTTGGGAACTCTAGGCCGACACGTTAAAGGTTTACAAAGGCTAGTCATGAAACAACGAGCCGAAGGTCGGTCCCCAACTGTCTGGTCCGCCGTGATGTTTAGGGTTTAGGGTTTAGGGTTTAGGGTTTAGGGTTTAGGTGCATGGCATGATCGAGCGCGCAGGCACTTTACACTGTTACTTGCAATGGAGTCGGCGTGTGAGGGGAAAGCGCTTCGAGGGCGACAAATAGGGTTTAGGGTTTAGGGTTTAGGGTTTAGGGTTTAGGGTTTAGGGTTTAGGGTTTAGGGTTTAGGGTTTAGGGTTTAGGGTTTAGGGTAAAAGGACCTCCGATTTGGCACAAGACCTGGTCTATTGCCATTGATGTACCAGGTTTACAATAACAGATGCTTCAGCTCTGCCGGGCGGTGAAGAGTAAAATGCACTAAGTAGCAATGATGCTGTACATGCCGATGTCTTGACATACACCTGCAACCTCACAGAACACATCATATAGTCCTAAAATAGAAGGCCACTATTCCATGTAATCTAAGGATAAGGTAACCCTAAACCCTAAACCCCACACTCTAAACCCTAACCGGCTGCCAAGATCATCCAAGGCGCAGCAAGTGCCGTGCATAGCGCCACTGAGAGCCCTTCTCACAGGAGCTGGCGGCCGTGCCGTAGGTGACAATGGTTGGCTGCAGCTGGCGTTGGCAAACCTGAGGAGTCTGAGGGGGGTGCCTGTATCGTCCAGGGTTTTATGTCACCTCTATACGCGTACCTTTAAGGGTGCCCCTTTTCTCCCTAAAAAAGGCCTAGGGAACATTTTGGTAGCCCAGATCTTTAAACTGCATTAAATTTGATCCAGTCGCAAGGTCGGTCGAGACATGGCTAAGGTTACGGCTGGTCAACAAGAGCCATGAGCCCCTAAACCCTAAACCCCAAACCCGAAACCCGAAACCCTAAACCCTAAAGCCTAAACCCCTTAAAACTGCGGAAGCGAGTTCCAAGACGAATCCGCGGGGCTTCTTCGCAGAGTCCCAGCGCCGCATGCCAGGAGCCAGCCTTCTTGCACCTATCCATGACCTTGTTCCATTCAATGATGTACCTTGCCGCATCCCCCGCAGGCTTGTCATACATAGCTCATGGCCCATGCAAGCTACAAATTCCTCTGCCAAGAGGCGATGCCCCTAAGCAGCAAGGCGCAGACCTACCTGCCTCGAGCAGTGCCGAAAGCAGAGCTTCTTACTACTTCTTAGTCTGGGTTTCGGCCCTCAGGTGCCCTATACCCACACATAAACAACTCTGAGGCATTCTTTAGGGACCCTGTGTTCCGAAGTCCAAGAACCAGCAAGGCCTAGGGTGTTTTAGGGGATGTAGGGTTCCTAGACCTGAGTACTAGCCTGGATGAAGACAAAACTTTGGGGCTTTTTCCAACCCTGCCTTCTGAACCTTGAGTAGGCTTTCGGGTCTAGGGTTTAGGGTGCAGATCATAAACCCTGAGCCCTATGAAAGGTTTGGGCTTCTTGATCGCTGATTTGGGGTTCAAAGGGTCAGGGGGACGAATTCCACACAATCCGAACTCAATAACAACAACATCATATGTATATCCTCGCTCCCTGTCATGTGCCAGCAGTTGCCAAGGCACCTAGCAACGAGCTATCAAATCTAGAAACTGCCTTTCAAGGTTCAGGCATGAGGACTTAGGATAGAATGAATGAGCAAGAGTTCAACCTCAGGGGAAGTTATCGGGGGGTGCCAAAGCCTGTTCCACAACTCCTCAACGCCCCTGAGCCGCCAAAACCCTACCTGGCGGATCCTTTCCGGGTCCAGGTGAACCCTAAGCCCCGAAACCCTAAACCCTAAACCCGAAACCCTAAACACCACACCCTAAACCTTAAACCGTAAACCCTGGACCCTAAACCCTAAACCTAAACCCCAACCCTAAACCCTAAACCCTAAGCCCTGGGAAGGTATCTCGGCTACTGGCGAACTGGACTGCCACCTGCGAATCGAGGCTCACCAGTTGGCCCGTTCATTTGTCTTGGCGCCTAGGTCTTCTTGTTTCGAGGGTCTAGAATCTTTTGGGTGTTAGGGTTTTAGGATATATATATATATATATATAGCTCAGGTTAGGGCGCTTAGTTTAAAGGTTAGTTTAGAAGGTCTAGACCCTTTTGTGCGCTAGGGCCTTTGGGTTTGTAGGGCTCAGGGGACCATAGGCAGTCATTCTGAACCCTAGGCCCTCAGCTCGGGTCTTCGGCAAACTGTGGCTTTTGAGGCTCCGAAGCCCCCAACCCGAATTCAACCCCCAAAGCCCCAAAACCGCCAAAACCCGAAATCTTGAAAGTTGGGATGTTTCCCCTGGTACTAGCAGTCCTTAAAGGACCTCCTAGGGATCAGGGGCTTCCTCAATGGATAGCGACGCCATGGGCGCAGCAAGGAATTTCTGTTGCTGTAGGGGGTTGATGGTCCCGAAACCCTAAACCCGCAAGCCTTTAAATCCTACACCCTATAGCACTAAAAGCCATAAGACCTTGAACAAGATGTTTGTTTAACCCTGAAACCCTAGAACTTTAGATCTTTAACCCCAGGGCTTCGTGTTCAGGATTGAATCTCCGGCCGACTGGGGGGCGGAAGGTGAACTGATGAAGCCCTGGATGTAGGTGAGCTACATTTCCTGCTTATTCACGGAAGCATCTCATGCAGGGGTCGGAATAATTACAAATAGCATTCGCTCATGGCCCCTACGCAACATAACCCCCCCCCTTCCCCCTAACCCTATTGAAAATTAGTGAGGCGCCTGGATTCGGTTGCTGGAGGTACCGTTTAGGGTCTCTTGGGGGGTTTCACCCAAAACCGTAAACCCTAAACCCTAAACCCTAAACCCTACCGTTTAGGGTTTCTTTTGGCGGGAGGGTTCCGGCTTTGTGGATGGGTAGCCCAGGGCCTCGTGACTCCTCCACGGTCACCCGATGCTTGGCAGGTGTCACCTGGCCAGTCTCGCACGGCTTCTTCGCTATAGCCCTAAACCCTAAAGCCTAAACCCTAAACCCTAAACCCTAAACCCAAGACTCTAAACCCTAAACCCAATCCCTAAACCCTAAACCCTGTGAGGTTGTGTTGGCTGCCTCTGAAATTCCAACAGCAAAACTTGCTACGCATGGTTCCAATGTGCTCATACGCAACCCACAGCCTAACACCTCCCAAAAGACCGAACATCAAAAATCACTAAAATAGCCACGTTGGAGATTCGCCCCTGCTGCTTTTTTACAGGGGTTCTCTTAGAGGCGCATGCATACGTACACTAAAACCCAACCGTTAGAGCCCAACCTTAGGAAACCCCCTGCACCAAAAACTCCCACCATTCCCTACAGACCATGCAACGCATAACCCTACAACCCTACAACCCTACAACCCTACAACCCTACAACCCTACAACCCTACAACCCTACAACCCTACAACCCTACAACCCTACAACCCTACAACCCTACAACCCTACAACCCTGAACCCTAAACCCTAAACCCTGAACCCTAAGGCCCTTCATGGCATCCCGGCACTCCCTTCCCCCCTCCGCACCTGGGTTTCGGCACGTGCTTGGAAGAGCTCCTGCGAGCCGTCCTCCACGAAGCCTCGGCAGGTTCAGGGTTTAGGGTTTAGGGTTTAGGGTTTAGGGTTTAGGGTTTAGGGTTTAAGGTTTAGGGTTTAGGGTTTAGGGACCCTTTCCAGGAAACGAGTTCTGCAAATGATCCTCCCGGATCTATAGGTTCCAATGAAGAAGCATTCTACGGGGCTCTCAACCCTCAACCCTAAACTTTAAACTCTAAATCCTTACAGGGGACACGGGTTTAGAACGGCCACCATGTGCTTTGTGAGGCTCTCCAACGCGTGGTTCCGCAAGGGCTTTTGGGTGGTTCAGGGTTTGCCCACAGCATTGCTGACGCATAAAGGGGTTTTGCCCTTCCAGCACTAGACACTTTAGTTGGCCCCAGGGTTCTTCGCAACGCCCACAAAGGAATAGTTCTTGTTGTGGCTATGCCCTGCAAGATCCTCCTGCCCGACAGCGTGGGCAGAATGTTCGAATACAAACAACTGGGGGATCTTGACTACGCCTTTTCCCTAAACCCTGAGCCCTTGAGCCTTCAGCCCTTCTAACCCTTGAACCCTTCAACCCTTCCGTAATTGCCTCCCCAAACCCTGAACCCCTAAACCCTAAACCCTGTACCCTAGACCCTTAAACGCCTGCACCCTCAACCCCCAAAGCCCTTATAAACCCCAACCATTGGGAATGTTCCTCCTTATCCTAACAGTCCTTCTAATAGGGGGTACTATAATCTAAACCCTAAACCCTAAACCCTAAACCCTAAACCCTTAACCCTATACCCTTATAAGGTGGAACATCCACAACACGGACGAGCCGCCGCAGCCCTGCGCGATCAAGCGAACTTCGGCCTCGAACTCCTCGGCCTGAGGCTAGGGTTTAGGGTAGGGTTTAGGGGGTTTAGGGGGTTTAGGGGGTTTAGGGGGTTTAGGGGGTTTAGGGGGTTCAGGGGGTTTAGGGGGTTTAGGGGGTTTAGGGGTTTAGAGCTGTTGGGATCAAGGGGTGTAGGCTTGAGGGGTTTGAGGGTTTCAGGGTTTTAGGGCAGCTTAAGGGGTTTTAGGGTCCAGGGTTGTACTGATGGGCTGAGGGCTTTCGGGTGTAACTAGGAGCTTGGGGTGTTGAGGTGTTTAGGGTTTAAGAGTTCAGGGTTTGCTGCGAAGGGCCCCGCCATTCTATTCCGTGGTACCCAGAAAGCAGCTAAGCTGCAGACCTTTAGTGTAGACTTAAACCCTAAACCCTAAACCCTGAAGCCTAAACCCTAGACCCTAAACCCTAAACCCTAAACCCTAAACCCTAACCCCTAAACCCTAAACCCTAACCCCTAAACCCTAAACCCTAAACCCCAAACCCTAAACCCCAAACCCTATACCCTAAACCCTAAACCCTGCAACTTTCAACCCAAAGCTTTGGGTGTACATGGTTTAGGGAGGAGCCTGCCTCGTCGGAGGACACGTCGCTGGTTCCGATGGCTTGCGGGGAGGACACAGAGGCACCCGCCTGCTTCAGGGTTCAGGGTTTAGGGTTTAGGGCTAGGGTGTAGGGTTTGGGGTTTGGGGTTTGGGGTTTCGGGTGTGCGGGCAAGGGCTTAACAGAAGGTGGCAAAAGACGGCAAAACAAGAGGCCAAACTGAACAACCGACTGACCGGGTGAATTGGAATAGGTTTAGTTCGGGTAGTATACAATTTGGCATAGACAGCTAAATCCATGTGCACATGTACATCATAACAAAAAGCTTTGTGTATACAAGCATACACATACACAAATATTTGCAAATTTCTTGACAGACAGATATACCAAGGTCGTTTTTGCATATCGGGACGTCTCCTCTTGGTCTGGCATGGCGCAGTCTACACCCATGTCGAACGAGCAGAGAAACCCTTCTCTCTTGGGGGCTTGAGAGGGCTTAGGGGTGCTTGAGGGCCCTCGGGTTTAGGGTTTAGGGTTTAGGGTTTAGGGTTTAGGGTTTAGGGTTTAGGGTTGCGTAAGGAGGGGGTTTGAGGTTCTGGGCTCTGTAATCATGTTCCGGATTGACAAGCGTCCCAGAAAAGCCCGAATGAGGTCAACCCTTCCAGGTCTGGAGGCCTCTCCAAAGGAGGGCGTGCGACACCAGGACTGCTCACCTTCACGTGAGCTTCAAGGTGTCAGGGGTTTCATGGGTTTAAGGCTTGGGTTTGGGGCTTCGGGATTAGCATTTAGGGTTTTGGGTTTGGGGCTTGGGGTTTAGGGTTTGGGGTTTGGGGGTTTAGGGGTTTGGGGTTTGGGGGGCGTGGGGCAGGGGGGGGGGGTGGGGGGGTGGTGTGTGGGCTACCCCAATATCCTAACGCCGACAACCCCGTACACCCCCAGCTTAAGCCTACCCAGACTCGAACTGTCAACCCTGAAGCGCCAACTTTTGCACGAACCACAAACCCGACACTATTTGGTTGTAGGTTTTAGGCTTTAGGGGCTTGCGGGGTAGCCATTTGAAGGATATGCAAGAAAGCGTGTGAAGACACGTGGATGTACGTGAAAAGTCGCCCGCCAACAAAGCCCTGTAAACCCTAGAAGCCCCTACCCGTACCCCTAAACCCTGAACCCCCTAAGCCTTAAGCCTTATGAGCCTGACATAACAGTCAGGGGATGAAGGGATGAAATTCCCAAGTAAAACCTGAAATAAAGGGGTCCACAGGTAGAGTCCCTATGAAACAGGGGCACGCGGACCTTCTGAACCCTAAACCCTAAACCCTAAACCCTGGACCTTCTGAAGCAGCCGCGCTCTGCCGCCGGTCTGCACGTTCCTCCCAGAAGGCTCGGGTCGAGATGGGATGTAGGGGGCCCAGGGCTCAAATGAAGCCTCAGAGCTTGGGATGTTCCCCCTTATACTAACAATCCTTAAATAGGGATTATGGTTTAGGGTTTAGGGTATTATAGTCCCTATTAAGGACTGTTAGTATAACGGGGAACATCCCAACCGAGAACCCTAAACGCCTAAACCTAGAAAACCTCACCTCCCGAGCACTATAAGCCTACTTAAACCCTAAACCCTCTAAACCTTAAACCCTAAACGATCTACAGGCTGACAGTCGCCAGCATCGGCATCCAACAGACAGACTCGAGGGAGGCTATAATTCAGGGTTCAGGTATAGGCTTTAGGGTTAAGGGATGTTAAGGGTTTAGGGCCAATTTAGGGTTTAGGGATTGCGGGGGGGGGGGGGGGGGGGGGGGCTCGGCTTTTTAGAGTTTAGGGTTTAGGGTTTAGGGGTTGGTGGTTTTACCCTAAACCTAAACCCTAAACCTCCCCTTATGGCTTACATAGGGTGGAGGAATCCTTTGGTTCTTTAGGACTGCTGCGCAGGTCTGCGGTGCCTGGTCGTGCCATCGCCGCTTCCACTCGGCGAGCAGCAACTCCTCGTCGTCCCTGACAGGACGACGCGACCCCGTAAGGTTTAGGGTTTAGGGTTTAGGGCTTAGGGTTTAGGGTTTAGGGTTCAGGGTTTAGGGCTAGTAGGGCTTCTGCTGAATCGGCCTGTATCTTGTGCCATCTGAGCCCCAACCATTCAGACCGAAGCCCTCGGATGGTTTAAGTTTAGGGTCTTCAGGGGGCTTCTAGGTCGGGCATGTTCATCCGGAACTCTCTGACCACAGCCGAAAATCCCGTAAGCCCTAAACCCTAAACCCTAAACCCTTGTCCCTCCTACACTCCAAACCCCAGAACCCCGAATACCTGACCTAAACCCTAAACCCTAAACCCTAAACCCTAAACCCTAAACCCTAAACCCTAAACCCTATGCCTTAAGCCCTAAACCCTAAAACCCTAAACCCTAAACCCGTAAAGTCAGCACTGCCCTGGGCTCCATCGAAACTCCCCAAGTTTGCTGCCGAACGCGAAAGCCAGGTGTCTGAAAATCTCTAGGACTCACCGGAGAGCCGACGACCCCTTAGTTCAGGAGGGTTTAGGGTTTAGGGTTTAGGGTTTAGGGTTTAGGGTTCAATGTACCCTACCTGAACCCCTTAGTTGTCGGGGGGGGTGCCTTATCTGCTCCTTGTATCGTGAAGAGAACTTCGGCCCCCAAAAATCGCAACCACAGTCAGAGGTCCAGGTACACCAAAGCGGAGCTCTTACTATGAACTAAGGACACCCTAAACCCTACACCCTTAAACCCTAAACCCTTAAACCCTTAAACCCTTAAACCCTTAAACCCTTAAACCCTTAAACCCTTAAGCCCTTAAACCCTTAAACCGTTAAACCCTACACCCTCAAACCCTAAACCCTGAACCTTGGAGCTTGTCAGGGCTCAGGGTTTTCGGGGTTGCGAGTAAAGGGCGCCGTGATCAGGGCTCCAAGGGGACCTCCCACCCTCAACCACAAGATAGGGCTTAGGCTTTGCAAGGCTTACGGCATCGATAAGGTCCAGGGCTAAGGTTTACAAATCCTAAACCCTAAACCCTAAACTCTGAACTCTGAACCCTTAACCGCATGCTCAGGGTTTGGGGTGCACAAAGTCTATAGGGACTCGGTTGATAAGGTTGCGGGCCTTGGGTCCTCAACAGCGTGAAGATTGTAGAGGTTGGGAGGTTAGGGGTTTGGGGTTGTGGGGACAATGCCCAGAACACTCCTAGGAGGCTTAGGATTTAGGGGTTTAGGGCTTAAGGGACTTGCGGTAAGCCCTGGCCCTAAACCCTGAACCTCGAAACCCAAAACCCTTGGGGCGGAGGGGGTGGGCTGCAGAGCTTCAGGTGAAAGCGCCTCCGCGCAAGGCGGCTCTCGCAGTTCCTCTCCTGACGATGGGGCTTCTTCGAGGCTCGATGCTGCCTAGACGGGTTCACAACCCTGAACCCAAAACCCTAAACCCTAAAACAGCAGGGTTGAAGAGGTTTGTGAAGGAAACGGGCCCAATAAACAAAGGAAATATGGAGCCACTTTGGGTCATAGAGGTGTTCAGGTGTGGGTTTAGGGTTTAGGGTTTAGGGTTTAGGGTTTAGGGTTTAGGGTTTAGGGCTTAGGGCTTAGGGCCGGAAGGGTTATCCAGCGAGTTCAGTCTGATTTAGGCTCGGCGCCGGCAACCTGTCCACCTGAATCCCTCCAAGCCTTCCAGGCGCCCTTTATGAAGCCACACACCCGTACAAAGAATGGAACCGCAAAATCTCAATAGACCCCCAAGTAAAGGTACCTTAGACCCTTAAACCCTTAGACCCTTTAAACCCTTAAACCCTTTAAACCCCTAAACCCTTAAACCCTTAAACCCTTAAACCTTTAAACCTTGAACCCCTAAGGCCTGAAGCCCTTAAGCCTTGTCAACCCTAAACGCAAGCCCCAAGTGCGATACATCCTCTATCATTGCGGGCTATGTAGGGGTAATATAGGGGCAAGAGTATTCCCTTACGGTCCCCAGAAACTTATACTGCAATGTCCCTAAACCCTAAACCCTAAACCCCAAACCCTAAACCTTAAACCCTCAACCTTAACCCTAAACCCTAAACCCTATTTCTCTGGCCCCTCTATTAGGATGTCCGAAGATTGCAACCCCGGAGCCTCTGCTGGAAGGTACCGCAGCTCCTCGCTGAACCGAAGGCGGGGGTGTAAGTCGTGGGAAATTTCTGTAGGGACACGGCAATGCGCATATATATATATATATAGTGCACATACATATATATATATAGACAATTTTAGACACATAAAGGCCGTTGTTGAAAAAACCATTCTACGGGAAATGGCCAACTTTCGCGGAAAAAAATGTATTCCGTTCGCGCATGTTGCGAAGCCTTCACGGAGCCTCTGCAGAAAAGGCATTGCAAGAGCTTCGAGACAGACGATAAGGACCCGAGGTGTGGTTTAGGGTTTAGGGTTTAGGGTTTAGGGTTTAGGGTTTGGGGTTTGGGGTTTAGGGTTTAGGGTTTAGGGTTCAGGGTGTTTCTGCTGTCGGTTATGGCTGCTGGCGTCATCTCTGCGGCATTCGGCAAAGAATCGTGCTCGCAGTCGCCTGAATATCTTTCTTTCTAATCTGACGTAGTGTGTATATATATATACATATGTCAATATAACAGTAATTTGTATGTAAATATATATATATATGGATTTTTTTATTTCTCAAATACAAACATGAAGTTAAAACAGCATAACTTGCAAGGAGGCTGCGGTGGGAGGCGTCGCACCTCCTGGTCCTCGAACATTAGCTCCTCGATGAGCTCCTGCCGTCGAGGGCTTTTAGGATGAAGGGCTTTGGGTTCAGGAGTTCGGGGGTTCAGGGTTTTTTTAGGCTTTATAGGGTTTATAGGGTTTACAGGGTTTATGGGGTTTATAGGGTTTATAGGTTTTATGGGGTTTATAGGGTTTAGAACTTAAACCCTGAACCCCCCTCAGGGTGAGAGGGTTCGGGGGTTTAGGGGTAGGACGTCGGGGCTTGTGGGTTTTGAGTGGTGGAGGGAGCGGGGGGTCATGATCCAAGAAAACACGGTGGACTTGCCTCATAAATGGCAGCTTCATGTCCCAGCCCCAGGTGTGTTTCGGACTGTTTATGTCTGGGGTTGGAGCTAGGGTTTAGGGTTTAGGGTTTAGGGTTTAGGGTTTAGGGTTTAGGGTTTAGGGTTTAGGGTTTAGGGTTTAGGGTTTAGGGTTTAGGGTAAGGGCTTATAAGGGTGTGGAAGCCAGGAGATGTAAGTTAAAGCATCTACGGGCTGAAGGCACCGCACACAAGCTTGAGAAGCGGACTAAGGGTTCAAGTGGGGTGTTTAGGGTTTAGGGTTTAGGGTTTAGGGCTTAGGGTTTAGGGTTTAGGGTTTAGGGTTTAGGGTTCAGGGTTGAGTTTTCCAGTTTTCGTGTCCCCTCTGCGCTCCTCAAGAGGTTTCTCCACGGAGGACTCTGCCTGCGCCGAGCTTGCATGGAGGAGGCTCGCACCCCAGGTGTCGATGGTGGAGGCTTGGTGAAAGAGACTTTGGGCCTTGGGCGCTGTTTGCCCTGAATCAAAACCCGAAGGCCATGCCGTTCATCATGTACAACCGAAACCCAACACAAACTCGAATAAGGCTGCAAATGCAAAGCCAAAGCCGCGCCCCCGCCCTACACACATGGGACGTGGAGCTAACACGCGAAACGCATTGAAGGTTTCAGGAAGGGTTTCGGATGTAGGGCAGGTTTAGGTGTCAGGACTGAGCCTATGATGAGCTTTAAACCCCAACCCTCTGAGGGGAGTCTGGTCGAGGTTGGGACTAGAAACCTCGGACAAACATTCCCAAATGTAAGCCCACTGTCAGGAACTGCCAAAAATCCATGGGCCTAACCCTAAACCCTGCTGGTTAGACCCCAAATGGAAATATAAAACGTTTATCATCACTTGGCCTGCTGTCATGACAAGAGACCCTATTCCCAGCCAACCCCCTATCCTTTTTAAGTCTGGCCTAGCCTAGCTCTAAATCCTAACCCTAAACCCTAAACCCTAAGCCCTAAACCCTAAACTCTAAAACCTAACCTCTAAACCCTAAACCCTAAACCCTAACCCTAAAACCCTCAACCACAACCCGGATTACCCGAATTTTCCGGTACCATCCCCGAGCCTGTTTGGAAACCGACTGGCTCTCGACCCACGTCCTGGCCGGACGCCTGCAACTCGCAGGCTAGGGTTTAGGGTTCAGGGTTCAGGGTTTAGGGTTTAGGGTTTAGGGTTTAGGGTTTAGGGTTTAGGGTTTAGGGTTTAGGGTTTAGGGTTTAGGGTTTAGGGTTTAGGGTTTAGGGTTTAGGGTTTAGGGTTTAGGGTTTAGGGTTTAGGGTTTAGGGTTTAGGGTACGGGGGCAAACGAAAGGGAACAGGGAAATCAACCAACCCTCAACAGTCGCCTATATATTCCCCAGAGATCCACCAGAACAAAGAACACCCAACCCTCAAGGGACAGGATAAGGGAGAAGGGGGGGACTACTCCAACCCGTTAAACCCAACCCCAAGCGTACGTACTTTTTCAACAAAAGCTGACGGCTCTCGGCCATCTTGAGCCAAACAAGATTTCCGGGTACATTGACCCTTCCAACTCCCAACACTAACTCTTTTCTACAATACCAGTTGCAGCTCCGCACTCCCCCTGTCCTAGGATTTCCTAGGACACATTGGAGGTGCAGATCTTTGGCCAAAAACTGCCATTAGGGCAGCAGCCAGCTGCTTGAAATGCACAATATGGTTTTACGTCATCCAGGACGAAATTATAGTACATTGGCTAAATCCACTAACCATAGAGAATCTTTTTTCCACCATGATCCTCTTATCATTGAAGACTCTTCGGCCTTCTTCACCACAAACCGTGGTCTTCGCTACGCGAAAAACTACTGACTTCTACTATCAGGGATTTCCATACCCTTAATAGTAGCCACCACATTTTCAGCACATTGGCCGATCCAGCGCACCTGTCTCCAGAAAGAGAAAAACCATCCCTTCATCCATACCATCCAGTCACTTCTTTTTCCGATGGTTTGCAATACTGAGGTGAAGTTGCAGCAGAATATACTCCAGGTCCGAAACTGTAAGAACAGGATCCTGCACGCACCTTTGAATTGAGGATACCAATCCTTCTCTCTTTGCGTCCTCAATCGCTTGGCAAGATTGACCCAGCTCTGCACTCACAGCGGTAGACGCTTGCGCATCCACATCAGAGGGACGATCCTTTTCCTCAGGACCTTTCACCACCACCACTTCTTCCTTTTTGGGGCTCTGACTTTTCTCCTTCTTCTTCGTCTTTCCACCGACGTTTGACTTTGTGCGCATTTTCGAGGCTTTTTCCCCTGCAGAAACCACCGCATTGGGTGATGATCCACCCTTCTCAATGGTCGCCGGCATCTTCTTCGGCTTTGGAACCAAGAGAGTGTAAGGATCTTCGATAACTGCAGTTTTCCTCTTCTTTTTAACCTTTTTTACCTCCTCCTCAACGGCAACCTCCGTCTCAGAAGTCTCAACCACCTCCTTTTCGGCAGGAATATCCTTGCTGGACTCCCTTTCTAGGGACCTCTTCTTGCCCCTTTTGGGATCTTTTTCTTCTTCCACGTTGGCTCGCTCGAACCATATCCTCAGGTCATTGACCCATTCTTCCACCTCCGCGAGCGAAACCTCATACGACTTCACTATTTCGTGAAGTTCCAGCACGGACAGCATACCGGCGGTCCACGAAACCCATTCTCTATCCATCTGGTCAGTATCTCCATTGAACTTCAGGAGTTTGAACAGTGGGTCCGCCTCTGCTCGAGCCAAATCTGTTTTGCCATTGGACAGAAATGAAATCGCCTCCATCAACAGTTCCGCCATTTTGGTATCATCGTCATAAGTCATGGAATACTCCTCACCATCATCGAACTGTTCAGGAGAGATCTCCTTTTCCCCACCTTTTGCGCCAGAACTTCTCCTTGGACCATCCCTTGGGGGCGTCCTTGGAGACCTTGGCCTCGGTTCATCCAGCGGATCACCATGCTCAAAAACACACCTGTCACCATAACGACACTTCCCAGACTGAGCAAACTGGATGCACCTCACACCAGTTGCATCATGCGAGAACGCACACTTCTTTCCAGCGAAACAGGGTCTCCCCGCCACATAGTATTTGCACCAATACGAATGCAGCACCACATCATCTTCTGAATGGATGAATTTGCAGTCTTCACCAAATTTGCAGCGATCTTTTCCCTTACTGAACCAATAGCAGAAGCCTTTCTTCCTCTTCTCCAAGCGCTCCGCCTCGTACCGGTCCATAGGGCGATTCTGCTCTACATGAACATTGCCATGTGCCTGAGAACTGCTCCCTTCACCCAAGGTGCTATCAGTACTTGATGCTTGGAGTACAGCTGGAAAACCTGGCCTTGGTCCTACCACCTTCATGATTGGTTTTCCGCCAGCTCCTGAGCCACGCTGAGACGATCCAAAAACATTGAACTTCTTCATGAAGGCCTTTCTAGTGCCGATCTTCTGCACCCTTTTGATTGGATGTTTCATTGCTCCAACCTTGCATCCAGATACGTTCAAACGACACAACCTCCTATACCCAGCTCTATATCCCTTTTTCCAAAGAGCCATAAGAATTTTAGAGGCAGTAACATTCTCCACCTCTACCTTTTCCAACGGTCCCTCACTTCCCGGAACAAACCCATCCAACCCATCCATATCTGAAGACCTTTCCATCTTTTTTGACACCACTTCGTCGAGGTAGTCTTCAGAGATCCAGGGTAAGTTCCTCTTAGAGGAAGGATTGTCGCCATTGTTTGGTCCTTCACCAGGATACCCCTTTGTGCTGTCAAAGATCTTACCAGTAGTGCGGTCCTGCGTAGAGAAATTGGAAGCAACGCGAGAGTACACTGACCACAAGAAAATCCTTGTGCCCGCCAGTCTTGACGACCCACTGGATGTCTCCTCTTCCGGAGAAACTTCTGGCGCTTTGCCATCCCTTCCAGTGTCACCAATTGTCTCACCTCCAACATCTTCAATGGGAATAAGGGATTCATTGTTCCCTTGATCAAGTACCGCATCTTGTTGTTCGGGGATCTCCAGCACCATTCCTGTAGGATCCACTTCCTCATCAGCATCGTCGTCCATTCTTCTCCAGAGAACCTCCAATTGATCAGCGCAGGTCGCCGCCTGAAGGAACTCCATCATTTGGTCCCTCCCGTGCTGCCAGAGAAATTCGGAATTCACCACTGTCCCTTGGCCTCCTAGTCTAAGGAATGGAGCGACCAGATTGGCTACCCTTGCCATAAGTTCCACATGAACTTCCATGCCTGGACTGCGACTCCAATCATAGGCTATTGCCTCCATAGCAGTTCCAAACTTTTCAGTATTTCTGAATTCCTTTTCCAGGCCAGGAGAAAGCAGTGCACCCATCACCGAAAGAGGATAATTCCCCACCACCGGCAAGCACGGATCTTCATGGAACGAATGATGCAAATCTCCGTAGTGTCCTTGATCTCTCCTTTCAAAAAGGAGTCTCCCAGTGTTCAACTGGGCATTCAGTTCATCCACTTGAACCATTTCAGCACATATTCTCTGTGCCGCAGTCGCTATTGCCGGCCAGATAGCACGATCTGCCAACCCACGACGCATAACCCAAATAGTTGTTGCCGACTGAATCAGTGTACCAGGGTCATATAACCATGACCACCAATGCACCATCATCCATTTTCTGATCAGCATCATCTTCCAGTGCCAGGTTCAAATCCTGTTCGCTTGCACCTTCAGATGACATGCTAATAACCAAATTTCGATCCATTTTATTGGACCCCTTCTGATAGTCCTTGTGCCCCACAGGCAACTTGCCGACAGCAACCTTCCAATAAATCCGATTCAGAAGACCTTTAACCAGCAATTGCTGAGGAACATTCTTCACCGGACGAACATCCAATGTCTTCGCACCATCACCACGGAGTTCATTGCTCCCACCTTCTCCTTCGTTTTGGTCAGTCTCCTCGCCAGGAATTTGCACTGCTCCTTCCAGCGCCGTCTCCTGTCCAGCCACTTCTTGCCCAGGAAGAACTTGAGCGCCTTCAGATACATTCACCTGTCCAGCAACACCTTGCCCAGGTAAAACCTCATCCGTGGAGCCCACCGCCAGCGAACCAACTATAACTGAACCATCCCTTGCTCTTTTTTGAGACTGTTCAGTTCGACGAGAGGGTTGTGGTAGCGAAAAAACTTGAGAAGTCACTTCTTGGCGGGTCTCCCCCCGCGACGCTTTGTCGCGTTCTTCGCCAAGGTGAACCGATTTTTTCTGCCCGTTCATTGGGGCCGGAAGAACCACCCATCGGAACATTGCCACGATTCGCAGTTCTCTGTGAATCCCTTTCTTGCAAAAAGATTTCCCTCATGCGTTGCACAGCATTGGTCTCTTCCTCGCTTGAATCGCTTGAGGAAGCGGCATAAGAAACCAAAGCCTCCGCCTGATCATCATCATCCACCACATCTGCCCACGCTCTGCTGAACCGATACGACAACCCACCACGAGGCTTCAGTTCCAGTGGTTTTGGTTTTTCCACCACTTCCGCCGGTTGCGCTCGTCGTTGGGAACGAGAGCGTGGCACCTGTCGCACCTGTTTTTTATCCAGCAAGGGCCTTCCCCTTTTTACAGGGTTTGATCTTGACCGATACTTTTTTGTTGGTGGGTTCACCGGCGGCATTCCAACTCCCACCAACTGCAGCTTCTGTACGCACAGCGGAGACCTCTGCGCAAGCGTCCAAGCGTCACGGTACCTGACCTTATCAAAAAGCTCCCGATATGAGCCTCTCGGCATCGTTTTTGCACCGGAGCCTTCAGCTTCACGCATCTGAGTGAGGGTTCGCACCGCCTCTCTTCCAGCTTCCTTGCTCCCAGAAGATTGTTGTACTCGTACAGATGCATCGGAAGGAACTGCTTTTTCCGGTCCTCCCGGACGATATCGGACACCACCCACCAATTGCAAGATTTTACATGCTGTCACTTTGTTGATCCCTTTGTCAACCAAATCTTCCACAAAGATGAACTCCTGCAAGTCGGACACGTTGGTCACACCAAGTGTAATCATCACCTCACTTACATGAGGGGTATACACCCGGAGGTGTTCGTTGCGAGCCATCCAATTTTCAATTGGCTCCTCTGGATTTTGAAGCCGAGTACCAGTGGACTCAGCCACCGAATTCTTTTGTTCATCATCTTCTGCTTCATCCAGATTACCCTTTTCACCTTCTTTTTGTGACACATTGGTCATTTGCAGCGCTTTTGGTGCCGAGGAGGACGAAGATTCTGCTCCCCCACTTACCGGTGGTTGAAAGGCGTTCCTGTCGGGAATCTCCAATCCTCTTCCCCTTTGAAATGACACATGGTTCGCCACATTCACCAGATGCTTCAATTGGGCCAGCCGGTCTTCAGACATTTCTTCGTGAGAATACTTGCAGCCAAATCGCACGCGACATCTCCCTTTGAGGTAGTAGTCGAAACAGCAATGGTGGAACCCCGCGTCCCTTAGTGCCTTCCTGGAAGCATTGTCCCAAGATTTGCCAGGCTCCCAAGTCCCTTTCAATGCCATGTCATCGTCGTGAAGATACCTGCATGTAGTCCCATATTTACAACCACCTTGATTGTAATACAGACACAGCCGTTTCCTCGTTTCACCCAACGTAGGCTCACCTTTTGATGTCCCTTTGCCATAGTTGTACTGGGCACGGAAGGCCGAATCCTCCCGCTCCTGCTGCACCTCATCCACTGCACCTTCATCAGTTGGAGGGCCACCGATGTCCCCATCCTCGTCACCAGTTTTCTGGCTGTTCCTTGGCTCAGTTGGCTCTCCTTCAGGCCACCCTTCACCATAACGACGATGTTCATAGGAACACCCATCTCCATTTCGACACCTCACTTGATTGAAGAACCTGCACAGCTTGCTGTATCCAGGTGACACAGTCTTTGGAGTCATGTGAGCCTTTTTGTACTGATCAGGATCGATATAGGCTTCCATTGGCCTGTTTTCCCTCTTACTCATCTCCTCGATTGCACCATCAAGCTCTTGCAGAAATCGCTTGGTATCCAACCACAGCTCGTTCCAAAGCTCATCTTTCCCTTTGCTCAGCAACATTGCCACCGTTTCACCCACGACTGGTCCACTAAATCTCCTTTTCTTGCGTACCAGTTCGTAGAGCGCGTTGTGGTACTGCTTCCGGGAAAAAGTGATTGTTTTTTCCAAACCTGCACGTTCTGTCCCCTCGGGCTTCCAACCATCACTTTGCAAGATGCTGTACGCGCTCCGAGCCTCCACGTTCAGGAATGTATGATCTGCGATACACTCCATAATCACGTCCATTGGACGACTCAGCAACATCCCAGTGATTTTGCCCACATAGTCATTATCTATTGTTTCATCTTCCAGGAGATTTCGATAGATCTTTTCTCCATAGAGCTGCTTCTGCTCAGCCTCCTCTTGTTCCTTAGAGGATGTTTTTGAATCGGCAAACCACTCGCGAGACTGCCGTTCTTCCGACTTCCAGTCCCATTGACCGTCGGAACCTTGGTACCATTGACCAGTCTGCCATGAGCCTGTCCACCATGTACCCCAGCCGCTGTCTTTCCATTTGCGCAGCGTCGAAGAGGAGTCCTCCTCGTCCTCTTTCAAAACCAGAAAGGTGTCCAAGATTATGGTACCATCATCTTCCACTCGTTTCACTGTTCCATTGACAGTATCACCAAATTTGAACTGATGTGCGTTGTTCCCTTCTGCAGGAATCAATACATTCATATCTCCATGGTCCAAAAAGGCTCCATACCCATTGATGCAGCGCACTAGACCACTGATCTCATCTCCCTCTTGGTAGCAATGTTTCCCAGGTGATTCCAAGGATCCCGCACGGGGCACTTTCTTTGCATGCTCTTCAGAAACCATCTCTGTATCATCGGCTCCTGGCACATCCTTTGTTTCCACCTTTGGGTCACACTGCTCGTCCTGCTCCGGCACGAGTTCCACAAGATCATCCATCTTGTGCTCCAGGGACTCAGGACCTTCCTTTTTTTCCAGCCAATGGCCTTGCTTCATCTGCTGCAGTTCGCTCGATGTCGACTTCCGGCGAGCTTTCAGATGGCAACACTTCTCCCTTCCTGGGAGTGGACCCACCATTGGAGTCCTTTTTCAAACCTTCTGCAGCGGGCAAATTTTCTTCCACTATACAGGGCTATTGGATTGGTCATCCGCGGTAGGCACATTTTCTTCCACCGCAGGCTCCTTTGGCTCCATGGTTTCCAAAAGAGAATCACCACTGTTATTGACCACAGCTGCCTCATTGGCTCCGGTGTAGCCTTCGCCATTTCGTTCCTCGCTGCTAACTTCAGGCTGCACCAGTGCGTCCACCTGTGAACCTCCATCGTCAGCTGCTACGGAGACCTGCACGCGGAACGTGACACCATATGCGCCTCAACCCGTGCTTTTTCTGCACTCCAGGTACTATCTGGCACGTTGACCCGCGCTTCATTGGCGCTCCAGGCCTCATCTTTCCGATCAACCGTGTCTCCAGCAGTTTTAGAAGTTTCCTTTTTCCCTTGAATGGCAGAATCATTGGCACCAACCGAAGAGACCTCCTCAGGCGTAACGCACGACTTTTTCCCTCCGTCATCCAAATCTCCAGGACCATCTTCCTGAACGACAGGTACCACATCCACCACTCGCTCTTCTGCAGCCGACACAATTCCGATCTCCACATTGGGCATTTTTTCTTCTGGACCCACCGATTCCCCCGCTGCCACACCCTCAGAAAGCGCCTCCATCTCTTCCCGATCCAGATGTTGAGCTTCAGCGATGTCTGCTCGGTTTCCAGAAATCCCCTCTTCATCAGGAGAACCCGAGGTCGGGGCGTCACCACCAGCCCTAGGACCGCTATCCCTGATAGTAGAGGAAAAATCTTTTTCACCTACACTATTTACACTACCCTGGAATGCCTTCGTAGACTCAGGTGTCGGTGTAGTCGATAAAGGACCCAGTTCAGTCTCCACTTCCAGCCCATTGCCCGAAGGAGACCCAACCACGTTGTCGCTTTTCACCTTTTCACCTACATCCGACAGCGTCCACTTGCTTTCCTGCGTATCCAGGCAGTAGTAATATTGTCTCCCATCTTCGTGGAAGTGCCATTCCCACGTTGTCCCATCGCACGCTTTGATCAGATGCTCATCGTTCCGAAAACCATCCCTTTCAGAGACTTGATGCATCTCATCCTCTTCTTCTGACAACTGGCGCAACCTTTCAGCCTCCATCTGTAAGATCTCCTCTTCCCCCATGGCGTATTCAGCAGTTGGTGCAGCTTCAAAACTGTCCGCACCCTTCTGTTCGTAACCGCTTCCACCACCCAGGGAACTTGCCGAGGGATCCCCTTTAATCTTGTTCAGAGGCCTCCTGGCAGCTTGCAGCACTTCTCCACTCAGATTGGTCTGAGACCCTTGGTCTACCATTCGGCCCGAAGTCGAAGTAGACGGCTGATACCCATGTTTGTGCAACACGCGTAAAACAGTCACCTCCATTTCACGGTCTATACCACCAGTCGCGTCCCAGCTCCTTTTTTCACCAGGCTTTGGCGATACAGAAACAGCACGTCCTTCAGCTTCAGCATTGCTAACCATATCCACATTGGGATTCATACCCACATTGGAGTCTTCTGCAACCAAGGCTTCTTCCAGATGTTCTTCAGCGCCAGGCATCACCTCTTCCAGCACCGCCCTTTCACCCAGAGACTCAGCTGCACCATTTCCAGCTCCACCATTCGGTCCACCATCCGAGGAAGGCTGGAGCCATCGTTTGGGAGAAGGCATTGCTTCTTGATCCCAAAAAACCTTGAGAGAACACTTAACCGCAGGGAGCCTAATTTGGGCTCATAACCTACGGGGGGGCAACCAAAGGGGGAGAGGGATCAACCCCAAAGACCGCCCAGAACTTATATTCCCCAGATCGACTAGCACAACAAACACAGAACACGGACCAGGAGAACCAGGGAAGGGAGTAAAGGGGGCCTATGCCTAAGCACCTAGGAACCAACCCCAACCCCAACCACGCGGGCTCTACCTTTTTTGAGCTTGTGGCCTTAGTACTTCTGGCCATCCTTGAGCCAAACAAGATTTCCGGGTTTGTTAACCCTTCAAACTCCCAACACTAACTCTTTTCTACAATACCAGCTGCAGCTCCGCATAGGGTTCAGGGTTCAGGGTTCAGGGTTCAGGGTTCAGGGTTCAGGGTTCAGGGTTCAGGGTTCAGGGTTCAGGGTTTAGGGTTTAGGGTTTAGGGTTTAGGGTTTAGGGTTTAGGGTTTAGGGTTTAGGGTTCAGCAGCTCCGGATCGAGCATTTTTATGGTAGTGTTATATTTACGGCTTGGATATAACATCCCCCCACCCAGAGAATCCCATAACATTAAGAAACCATATAAAGTATCTTCATACAAAAGTTCTTTTCAACGAAGACTACGGCTACAGAACAAATTCGTTCTTAAAAATCCGCATTGCGTCACACAAAGATGAGCATTACAAGAAAAAGGGTTGGGGGCGGGGGGGTGTGGGGGGTGGGGGTGGGGGGTGGGGGGTGGGGGTGGGGGGTGGGGTGGGGGGGGGTGGGGGGTGGGGGGTGGGGGTGGGGGTGGGGGTGGGTGGGGGTGGGGGGTGGGGGGTGTGGGGGTGGGGGGTGGGGGGTGGGGGGGTGGGGGTGGGGGGTGGGGGTGGGGGGTGGGGGGTGGGGGTGGGTGGGGGGTGGGGGGTGGGGGGTGGGGGGTGGGGGGGGGGGGTGGGGGGTGGGGGGGGGGGTGGGGGGGGGGTGGGGGGTGGGGGTGGGGGGTGGGGGGGTGGGGGTGGGTGGGGGGTGGGGGGTGGGGGGGGTGGGGGGAGGTGGGGGGTGGTGGGGGGTGGGGGGTGGGGGGTGGGGGGGGGGGGGGTGGGGGGGGGGGTGGGGGGTGGGGGGTGGGGGGGTGGGGGTGGGGGGTGGGGGGGGGGGGTGGGGGGGTGGGGGGTGGGGGGTGGGGGGGTGGGGGGGGGGGGGGTGGTGGGTGGGGGGGTGGGGGGTGGGGCAGGTGGGGGGTGGGGGGTGGGGGGGCGGGGGGGGGGGGGGGGGGTGGGGGGTGGGGGGGGGGGGGGGGGGGGGGGGGGGGGTGGGGGGTGGGGGTGGGGGGTGGGGGGGGGGGGGTGGGGGGGGGTGGGTGGGGGTGGGGGTGGGGGGGGTGGGGGGGGGTGGGGGGTGGGGGGTGGGGGGTGGGGGGTGGGGGTGGGGGGTGGGGGGTGGGGGGGGGGGGTGGGGGGTGGGGGGTGGGGGGGGGGGCGGGGGGGGTTGGGGGGTGGGGGTGGGGGGTGGGGGGTGGGGGGTGGGGGGTGGGGGGTGGGGGTGGGGGGGTGGGGGTTGGGGGGTGGGGGGTGGGGGGGGGGGGGGTGGGGGGCGGGGGGGGGGCCGAAGGAAATTCTGCCCTTAGCCACGAAGAAATTGCCCTTAGCCACGAAGAAATTACCCTTAGCCACGAACAAATTACCCTTAGCCACGAAGAAATTACCCTTAGCCACGAAGAAATTACCCTTAGCCACGAAGACATTACCCTTAGCCACGAAGAAATTACCCTGAGCCACGAAGAAATTACCCTTAGCCACGAAGAAATGACCCTGAGCCACGAAGAAATTACCCTTAGCCACGAAGAAATTACCCTTAGCCACGAAGGAAATTACCCTTAGCCACGAAGGAAATTACCCTTAGCCACGAAGAAATTACCCTTAGCCACGAAGAAATGACCCTTAGCACCCAGGAAATGGCCCTTAGCGACCAGGAAATGGCCCTTAGCGACGAAGAAATGGCCCTTAGCCAAGAAATTACCCTTAGCCACGAAGAAATGACCCTTAGCCACGAAGAAATGACCCTTAGCCACGAAGAAATGACCCTTAGCCACGAAGGACTATAGGGTTTAAACATATATAAGAAAGAGAGGTTTAGGGTTTTGTATAGAAAAAGATATGAAGTACGGTGTATATTTCTTGTACCCCAAAGGACACCCGGTATATACACTCACCAATGTTCAAAAGGAACCTCATTTCAACTCACCAAGAACAGTAATACATACCCTGCTTCATATAGATATGGGGATTTCCGAAATTAGGGTTACCTTATTGGGGTCCTTGTTATAAACGAGAATCCTACCTGCTTGGGGGTCTACATAATTAAAGGGGTCCCTATTTTCGTAAACGCCCATTTGCTGGCCTTAAAAAATATCGACGACAAAGACCCCTTGGCGACAATGAGCAAGACCTCAGCGGGTGGTCCTGATATGTAGGGCTCCGCTCTCTCTAAACCCTAAACCCTGAACCCTGAACCCTGAACCCTAAACCCTAAACCCTAAACCCTAAACCCTAAACCCTAAACCCTCAACCCTTCAGGGTTTAGGGTTCAGGCAAGACATAGATCCTGAACCCTCAGCAGTAAACCCCCGATTGTCAAGCTCTTTAAAGGACACCGGCCCGGTGACGCTATCATTCCTGCCCATGTGCTGAAGTGTGAGGGGAATCTCCCCAGTAAAGGGCCCTAAACCCTAAACCCTAAAAGCTAAACCCTAAACCCTAAACCCTAAACCCTAAACCCTAAACCCTAAACCCTAAACCCTAAACCCTAAACCCTAAACCCTAAACCCTAAACCCTAAACCCTAACCCTAAACCCTAAACCTTAAACCCTAAACCCTAAACCCTAAACCCCACTGGAGCCCAGAAGCCTGCACCCTGAGCACGGCACGCCAACTGAACTTTTTGAAAGACGTCTGAAAACTGTGAAAATCCGCGGGGTTTAGGGTTTAGGGTTTTGGGGTTTTGGGGTTTTAGGGTTTAGGGTTTAGAGTCTCGTGTGGCAGAGCTTTGAAGGGCATGATGCAACTGGCTGCCTCTCTTCAAGACTCGGAACCCCGTGTTCAGGGTTCCGTTTTTTTTGCTTAGGGTTTCGGATGTAGGGCATAGGCGCTTGAGGCTTTGGGGATTTGGGGCCCTAAGATGTGAAACCTTGGCAAGGCACGGAGATTTGCAAGAAAGCCGCCACACTTTCCAGCATTTAAGGTCCCTATCTTCGAGGGACAGAGACACCTCAATGGATGCTGAGGACCTAGGATCCGCGATTCTTCTCGATTCGACGGTGAAACTTCGTGGCTCTCAAGAAACGCCGGGCAAAACGGGAGGGGCCTACCCAGGAGCAGCAGTTATTGCTTCTCGTGGGCGCTTGAAAACGAGGACTCATACGCTGTCCTCACAGATCACATTGGCAGATAGTTGCCTCAGTTGGTCCGATCTCTCCCGCTGCATTTTTGCAACCCTAAACCCTAAACCCTAAAATTAAAGCCCTAAACACTCCACAGCCTGCAATCCTGATCCTGAAAAGCCGAACTCTGGTCGAGCTCGGCTGCTTGCTCAGCAACTGCATCCTCTGTAGGACCGCTGCGGGTATACTGTTGTCGGTACCTGCACGAGTTCAACCAGGGGTATAGGGTTTGGGGTTTAGGGTTTAGGGTTTGGGGTTTGGGATTCGCACGCAGCATGGCTGCATTCAGCGTTTCGGTGTCTGCCGGGACGAAGAGTTGTAGTTCCCTTTGTTGAGGTACCTAAGATCGTACATCAAATGATCTCGGCTACAGGTACAAGCCCCGACCATGAACAATTCAGGGTCCAGGTATGCCTTGGCAGCTTAAGTGCCTGGGCCTACGGGTTAAAGAGTTTGGGGCTTAGGGTGTAGGATCATGGACGCAGGTTTGTTGGGGGCTTTTGGGGGCTGAGGGTTTAGGATTCCTAAACCCTAAACTTAGCTAAACCCTAAACCCTAAACCCTAAACCCTAAACCCTAAACCTTAAACCCTAAACCCTAAACCCTAAACCCGAAACCCAAACCCGAAACCCTAAACTAGGTTCTGGAGTGGGCCATGAGAGAGCGCCTCGCCATATCAAGGTGGTCTCCAGCGCACGAGCGATTTGTCTGGGTGTGGCCAGGGGTGCCTCGCAAGACACAAAATCTCAAAGCCCAAGCCTTAAACCAAAAACCCTAAGCCCTAAACCTTAAACCCCATTTTGGCTGGGGGGGAGGGGGGTCCTCTAATGGGGTGCATGGGCGCGCCACTGTTGGGAGGGCTGTCGAGGGTTCCGGGTTCCCTTTTTTGCCATGGGACTTCGTAGAGAGCAAGCCTCAAAAGCTCACGGCCCTAATTACCCCTTCAGCTGTTGTCCCGGCAACAAAGGCCATCCTCCAAACCTTGCCTATAAAGCCCAGACCGAAAGCCCTAAACCCTAAACCCTACACCCCCTAAAGCCTTAAACCCTAAATCCGCGAACACGTCCGGCCTGGATGATGCCAGGCTTTCCCCTGCCAGGATCGCCATCTTGAGGTGGCGCGTCGCATTGCCGCGAGCTACTTCTGCTGAAACTTCGGTCGGGCGGGTCCGCGAATTGCCGCGAGCTACTTCTGCTGTAGCTTCGGTCGGGGGGTTCCGCGGCAGACCACACATCCATCTCCAGCCTTTAGATGCCGAGGATTTAAAGTTTTTGGTTTAATTATAGCTAGGGTCTATAGGATTTGCTTTTAGGGACTGCACAACGCCCCATACTTCCGGTCACCCCCCAAAAAGATGTCGCAAAACAGAAGCTGAACCCATGCCGCGGCACAGAAGCCGCTTGATTTCCCACTCTTGAAAACTGGGCGCCATGATCTTCAGCTGTTGTAGTAGCTCGGAGTTGGAACCTGCTTCATAAGGGGGTTTCACAAAATTAAGGGGGTACCTTCTTGGGGTCCTCATTATAAGGGAATCCTCTCATAAGGGGCGAGGGTTCAAAGGGCTTCAGCCGGGGGATTGGTAAAGGAAGGCACACTGTTTTGGAGAAGTAAGATTTAAATAAAGGGATCCGAAGACCCGAAGGGGATACGGGTACTGCTGGGCATGTCAGATGGAGGTCTGGCGTCACGATTGCTTTGCAGTGTGAGTGGGCTTGAAGGCTTTAGGGCCTTTCGGGTTTGTGGTTAAGGGCTTGGGTGAGGGAATGCTACTTGTGCAGCATCTGCCCTCAGGGTCTATGTACCTATACAGTTCATACTCGGGCCTTACAGCCGCTTAGGGTTTAGGGTTTAGGGTTTAGGGTTTAGGGTTTAGGGTTTAGGGTTTAGGGTTTAGGGTTTAGGGTTTAGGGTTTAGGGTTAAGCCCTCTAAGGCCAAATACTATGTAGCAACATGGACGTTCAGGGACTGTGCATGCAGTCGACAAGAAGAGGCGTAGTGCATCTTTGATGCCCCCACATCTGTGATTTCTGGTACTGCATTTTTTGTGAACCTACCTCCACAACCACCTCCCCCCTAAAGCCTAGAGACCCTAAGCGCCAAAAACACCCAAACCGAACAAACAACCCTAAACTCTAAATCCCCAAGGCCCTAAACCCTAAAGACCCTGAACCCTGAACCCTAAACCCTAAACCCTAAACCCTAACCCCTAAACCGTAAACCCTAAACCCTAAACACACTAATCCAAAGCCCCAACTTGGGGTGTTCCCTCTTATACTAACAGTCCTTACTAGGATTACAGTACCCCCCCCCTGTGATATTCCCTACTATAAGGGCTGTTAGTATACGGGGGAACATCCCAACCCCCCAAACCTAAACCCTAAACCCTAAACCCTAAACCCTAAACCCTAAACCCTAAACCCTAAACCCTAAACCCTAAACCCTAAACCCTAAACCCTAAACTAAAACCCTTAACCCTAAACCCTAAACCCTAAACCTTATAAAGCCTCAAACGCAATTCCCATAACGCTCGAGGCGCCCCCCTCAACGTCGCGGAGATCTTCTCGGAGGCCCTCGCAGACTCTCCGAATCTCAGAGACAAGGACATCCTCCGTCAAGGGTTTAGGGTTTAGGGTTTAGGGGTTTAGGGTTTAGGGTTTAGGCTTTAGGGTTTGGGGTTTAGGGTTTAGGGTTCCCAACACCTACCCGAAGCCTCCAATGTAGCTCCTTCTTGGGATAGTTATAGGGGATTCTCCAGTAAACCTTACATCCTCAACCCAACATCGATGGCGGGGTCCACAGCGGCCGGGAACCCTAAACCCTAAACCCTAAAACGCAAAACCCTAAACCCTGAATCAATGAAAAAACACACGCAGTACGACAATGAAAAATGAACACGGGAAAAGGCGTCGTGGGTTTAGATTCGGGGGGCGGGGGTCTAGGTTCTGAGATGTATCTTACCCTCAAGCCACAAACCTCGAAGCATCCATCAAGCAAACGCCAAACCGTAGCCGTTTCGGGTTGATTGAAGGTTTAGGGTCAAGGGGAGAAGTCATGTAGGGTTAAGGGGAGAAGTCACTCTGATTCAATAGCCCAAGCTGTGTTCTCATTCTTTCAGATGCCTTGAACCCTAAACCCTAAACCCTAAACCCTAAACCCTAAACCCTAAACCCTAAACCCTAAACCCTAAACCCTAAACCCTAAACCCTAAACCCTAAACCCTAACCCTGAACATGGCGGTCCTGTTCCGCTGCATCGCCACCATCTAAGCTGAAGTTGGAGGGCAAATGACCAAGCATCCGGTGCCTTTGCAGAAGGTAACTTCAGTTTAGGGTTTAGGGTTTGGGTTTAGGGTTTAGGGTTTGGGGTTTAGGGTTTGGGGTTTGGGGTTTAGGGTTTAGGGTTTAGGGCTCCGGCCCTACACCCTAGCCAAAGACCGCAGGCCCTGAATGTCTTGTGTCTGACGAGGCTTGTTCTGGGGGTGAGCTTGTGTGCCTGGGGGGCTTGTACGGGTGGTTACCCTTTCATGTCCACGGTGTCAGCTCATTCCCAAGAGCCCAAACCCCAACCCTAAACCCTAAACCCTAAACCCTAAACCCTAAACCCTAAACCCTAAACCCTAAACCCTAAACCCTGAACCCTAAACTCTAAACCCTAAACCCTAAACCCTAACCCTGAACCCCAAACCCTGAACCCCAAACCCTAAACCTTAAACCCTAACTTCCAAGAAGGGAATCTGGGAAACTCTATATCCTAAAGCCTATACTGGGGCACAGGATGGAGTTGAGATACTGGACAGCCACTGGCAACGAGCAAGACAACACCTGCGCAGTTTCGGGTTTAGGGTTTAGGGTTTAGGGGTATCTCTCACTAGCCCTAAACCCTAAACCCTAAACCCTAAACCCTAAACCCTAAACCCTTGGAGTGGCCTATTCAATGCAAGCCCAGGTTCAAGCCAAAAACAGAGAGCCTCGAGCTCAATCGGGTGACCTCTCTCAAGCCCGAAGCTTCTTGGGTTTAGGGGGTTTAGGGTTTAGGGTTTAGGGTTCAGGGTTTAGGGTTTAGGGTTTGTGTTTTGGGTTTAGGGGGTTTAGGGTTTCGGGGGTTTAGGGGGCTTAGGGGGGTTTAGGGGCTTAGGGGGTTTAGGGGGTTTAGGGGGTTTAGGGGGTTTAGGGGGTTTAGGGGGTTTAGGGGGTTTAGGGGGTTTAGGGGGTTTAGGGGGTTTCGGGGGTTTTGACACTGAACCCCTGAACCTTGAATCCCCTATAAGATCTGAGATGTAAACAAATTACCACTTCCAACAAGCTCAATTCATTCTTTGGGGATGGGGACCTAGGTTCAGCGCATCTTTTCAATATGACATGATTATTGGACCCAGGAGAAACCTAGGAATGAAAAGGGTACCCTTTCTGATTTCCAGCGGATTATCAGGGAACCCCAACCCTAAAATAATAAGGGGCTACTCTGGGTCCTAGTACCTGGCGGCTGTTTTTCGGTGAATCCCGCCGGCCTAACAGGCCTGCCGGCCGCTATCTGTCGTCCTATCTGTCCTGCGTCCTGCCCTGCTATCTGGCCTCCTCACGTCCTCGTTCCTGTCCTACCTCCTGTCATGTCCTATCTCACAGAGTAGTATAGGGCGGCGTGTTGTTGTTTCTTGTGGAGGACTCACGGTGGGCCATAGCAACAACCCCACCGATGGTGGGAAAAAATACTACAAAACATAAGGAGCATAAAGTAAATCTGATCTGTATATATACAACAAGCAAGTAAAGCATAAGGAAACATACACAAACAGTACATATCTATGTACATAAAAATCAAAAAATCAGGAAAATATATATGCACATACAAAACGCACGTATCAAACATAAGGCTACAATACCAACAACGTATAACACTAATGTGAAGATGAAGAACCCAAAAGAAAATTCAGCATACCTGGAAACACCACCAAGTCAAAACGTGTAAGGGTTACAAACCCAAATGTGAAGGAAATATGTGGACAAATCCACTAAGTCTAAAGAATGCATGGATTTAAAAATTAAAAACAAAACGATATACAAAAAAAACACAGAAAAATATAGTAATATAATAATTATTATTATAAAAACAAATAAACAAAATCAACCAAAAAAAACAAGATGTGGGGGAAGAAAAGGCGCTCTCAGGTGGGGGATCGCGCCTTCAGCTCCCCGACCACGTCGAAGTCGGGCACGGTGTAGGACATGGGGTGGCAGAGGTGCTTCCTGGGGCTTTCACTCGCAGATAGGGTGCGTACACATGTACATATATATATATATATACATATACATATATACATTAATTTCTACGCATAAATGAATAAATATATATATATATATGTATATGTATATGGATATGCGTGGAGTATACAGTAGGGGCTGCGGGTCTAGGGTTTAGGGTGACGCCCCAGATATACTGATATATTCCCTACTCCTTTGCGGTCTGAGAACTTTAGGGGGTTTTGCCGCTTTGAGGGAGACTGTTTGAGGCAATCCTGTTTGCTTTTAAAAAAACACCAGAAGTGTTTCCTAAGGCGACGATAGCCCCTAAACCCTAAACCCTAAACCCTAAACCCTAAACCCTAAACCCTAAACCCTAAACCCTAAACCCTAAACCCTAAACCGAAGAACCAGGCGTCAGCTTGACGTTGAAGTCGGTCTGCATTTCCACTACGGGCAGGTCGTTTGGGTCCTCCCCAAATGGCTGGTCAATCTCCTGTCAGGGATTCCACCCTGTGGGTTTAGGGTTTGGGGTTTGGGGTTTAGGGTTTAGGGTTTGGGGTTTCGGGTTTAGGGTTTAGGGTACGCTAAACTTGGGATGTTCCCCTTATACTAGCAGTCCCTCATCGGGATTGTAATGGGGTTACTATAACCCCAATTAAGGACTGTTAGTTTTCGGGGGAACATCCCAACCCCAAACCCAAACTCCTTAACCAAAGCCTCCCCAACCCAAACAACACTAGCAAACAGCAAACACACTGGCGAACGCGCCCTGAGCACTAACACCCTCAACTCATGCCGACCATTAGGGGCTTCTTTCATTCACTCGAGAGCATGGGTGGATCGGATCCAATTCTCCGAGCACAAGATCTCCTGTCTGGTCTTTGTTTGCATGGGCCCGCCTTACTTTAACGAAACCCATCGGTCAAAGCTGAAATTGGTGCGATTTGCCTGGCACGGCAATACAGTTCCCTGCCCGCAGGCTGCATCTCTAAATGATTGTGATTGCAGAGCGATGTTGATTCGTGGATGCCGAGACCTCCATATGATGGAAACCCATGCATGTGTGCCCCCAACCCTTAACCCTAAACCCTAAACTCTAAACCCTAAGCCTAACTCTGCACGAGGCTTCAACATGTCTTGTGCTGGCGCCCGTGTCTGTCTACAGACCTGCACACCCTTAAATCTACGGCTTAGGGTTTAGGGTTTAATTAATGGGGTTAGGGACCGAATGCGCCATAGGTGCCTGGAAGCAGCCGCTTGGCCATCAATACCCCAAGGTTTGGAAGCTTCTCTCTACTCAGGTGACCCCTGAGTTTTCCTACATTACACGCTTGGCCATGAATATGTTGAGCTGCTTGCTGTGAAGAAGCTGGAATTTTGTGTATGATTTCAGCCCTCGCCGCTCTGACGCCCCGCCCAAGTTTTCTTCAGACGACTGCACCACTTGCCCAAATAGGGTGTCCTGCGCAATATAGAACAATGTCCAGTAGGAAGTGGACACAACGAACACGACACACGCCTCAGCGGCATTTCGAGGCCCCCCAAAAAAACTCCTTCATGCTCTTTAAAGAACCCTCAGCCCGAACCAGGAATTGGGGCTGAGCACTTTAGGGTTTAGGGTTTGAGGTTGAGGGTTTAGGGTTTAGGGTTTCGGGTTTAGGGGACATTGGAAGACAGAGCTTTCTCAAGAATCATCTGAGACGCCGCCCACCATGGTTGCAGGACCATCTGGCTGGCAATCACGGGAGTCAGCATCCAGTGCGCGATGAGCATACATGACAAGTACCTTAGGGCTGTTTAGGGTTTAGGGCTTAGGGTTTAGCCAGCCAAAACCCTAAACCCTGCACCCCAAACCTGGGTCCTAATGTTGGACTCGCTTTAGTACGTAGGGGTCCCCCCCCCCCCCCGCCCCCCAAACAATTTTGGGGTTTTCGGGGATCCTGAATAGTGTGGGCTGGGGCTGGGACGGGGCTGGGGGTAGGGCGGCTAGGGGTCGAGGGTTGAGGGGAAGCCTTGAAGCTTGAGGGTCTAAGCTTTCCAGGCTTTGTAGCTCCACGGTCGCCGGGGCTCCGCATAAATGCGGACCACCGAAACAACTTGCTAAAGCGAATCAGGGCAGCTCGTGGGCTACTCCCTTGGAAAATTGTTTGGGGGCCTGTTTCGTAATGAAATTTTAAAAGGAATTTAAATAAGGCTGGACACCGAAAAAAATTCCGGAGTTTCTTATTCAAAACTGTTTTTAGTTTTTGGCTCCCCGGCCCCCCGCCCTTCAACCCCGGCCGGCAAACATCGCATAATTGAGGACCACCCTAAACAATGGGGGGTCCCCTATAGGATTTCCGGAACATCGCATAATAGTGCCCCTTCTCACTAAAGCCAGTCCAACATTAAACGCGAGTGATTTTTTTTGAGGTGAGGCAGTTGCGAGACTGAGCGTGGTATGCTGCATGTGAGCCACAGCCAGACGAAATCCCGTCCATGACGAGACCTACGCAAGTCGGTTCCAGCATAAACCGCTTCGTTGCCCTGTAAACCCTAAACCCTAAACCTGAAACGCTGTAAACCTCAATGGAGTCATACTCGGACCCCGAAGGATGTGCCCCGAAGAGGTCTCCCTGAATGCATTCCTAACATGGCCCTCCTATTCCCTTAGATAAACCCTAAACCCTAAACCCTAGACCCTAAACCCTAAACCCTAAACCCTAAACCCTAAAGAACAGGTCCCCAAACCCAAGGGTACCACCTCACCCTATGGGTCCATGTACCTCAGTAGGGAATACTTGGGCCTTAAAAGTGCTTGCTAGATAGGGATTTTGGGGCCCAAGTATATAATAATTAGGTACATGGACCCTTGGGGTCAGGGGGCCCAAGGTAGAAACCCTAAACCCTATAAACCCTAAACCCATATCAACCCTGAGCCCAGGCGCTGCGTGTACGGGAAGGGGAAGGGCACGTCACGAATCTTTCGCAAGTTCGTCACCCCCACCATCCCACGTGAGAGCTCCTGATGTGTTAGGGTTCAGGTCTTTGGGTTTAGGGACTTTTGGGTTTTGGGTGTAAGGTTTAAGGTTGTAGGGTGTTGGGTTTGGGGAGTTTAAGGTTTAGGGCTTAGGGTCTGAGTGAGTGAGTGAGTGAGTGAGTGGACGGCCTGGGGTGCACTCCGGCCAACGGAAACGTTCCCTCCCGCCATCTCTTCCCCCCTCCGCTTGCGTCATTGGGGAGGTCCGGCAAGAGTTCGACGCTCCGAGCCCCTCAATCCGAGCTGGGAAAACACCCGAACCTCCATGGGCCCGCCCCCCCAAGCCGGGCGGCTTGGGTTGGATTTGGGCACTTAGGCAAGACAGCCCACTTCACAGGAACAGAAACTCTTCCCCTTGCGATCCCTCACAAAGGTACTAAGCTGGGGGCATTGGCTCGGAGACAGGGCTTGGGGTGCGGGGTGGTCGTACCAAACACGCACACACGCACCGGCAGCAAGACTAAGGGAAAAAGCAAGTTCAGCTAATCCCCTTTTGGCTGCACAAACTCCAACAGTATCCCCTTGGCATGCGGGGCAATGCCTGCAACTCAAGGCACCGCCCCCGACCAGAAGGGGGGCTTAGGGTCTGGGGGTCTAGGGAGGGATTGGGGGCCGTGCAGGGATCGGGCTGAACCGAAACCACCTGAAACTGAAACCCTAAACCCTCGGCCCGAACCACAGAACCCTAAACCCCAAACCCAAACCCGAAAACCCTGAACCCGAAACGCTAAACCCTAAACCCTAAACCCTAAACCCTAAACCCTAAACCCTAAACCCTAAACCCTAAACCCTAAACCCTAAACCCTAAACCCTAAACCCTAAATCTGGAAACCTCTGCCCGAACGTCGTGCTTTGGTTCCCCCGAGGCCAATTCAAAAATCTTCCGGGAGCCTGTGGGTTGGATGACACTAGACTCAGGGTTTAGGGTTTAGGGTTTCGGGTTTAGGGTTTAGGGTTTAGGGTTTAGGGCTGAGGGTTTAGGGGTTTAGGGTTTAGGGGTTTAGGGTTTAGGGTTTAGGGGTTTAGGGTTTAGGGGGGTTTGGGGGGGGGCGGATCTTCAAGTTGACTTCAACAGCCCTTCCCCGAAGCGCCGCGTCCTGAAATGCCCGGGAAAGGATCGGCTGGCTCACTTCCAAGAGGCCATCCCGATCAGCCTGGGCCGTTTGTTGTGGGAGCTTCGGCCGGTTTAGGGTTTAGGGTTTAGGGTTTAGGGTTTAGGGTTTAGGGTTCAGGGTTCAGGGTTCAGGGTTCAGGGTTCAGGGTTCAGGGTTCAGGGTTCAGGGTTTAGGGTTTAGGGTTTAGGGGGCCTCCATCACAAGCCGCTCGATCCAAAGGAGGACAGTCTCGCACCTGCGGAGTGGAACGGGTGGGCCGACTCCTTCCTGAACACCCGGAACTTGGGATGTTCCCCCCCTATACTAACCTAAACCCTAAACCCGAAGCCCGAAACCCGAAACCCGAAACCCGAAACCCTAAACCCTAAAACCGAAACCCGAAACCCTAAACCTAACAGTTCTTAGTGGGATTCTAGTACCCCTGTGATAATCCTACTAAGGACTGCTAGGGGAACATCCCAACCCTGAACCCTAAACCCTGCCTAAAGCCCCAAAAGGTTCCAAGAAAGGTAGCTGGGGCCCACTGAACCTCTGCGCCCGAAACCCTTACCCGATACATCCTACACCACAGAGCCCCGCAGAAAAAAAAAAAACAGAATGATAGGGTAAAGGGAGGGAATTCAAGGGGGGGGGTGTAACCCAAGGTTCCCTAATACTCCCCACTACTCCCTAAGGCTCCCTAAGCTTCCCCAAGGTTCCCTGGGTACCGACCTCCCATGAACCTCCCCTCCCTTAAGGACCCTATCACAGAAGCCCTTCTTAAGCCAGCACTTGCTGGCTCTTAGTTGGGAACTCGGGAAAAGGTGTATGTAATCTCTTGAAGGGTTATAGACGGGGGATCAGGCAACTAATTCCCCTAAACCCGAAACCTAAACCCTAAACCCTAAACCCTCAGTCCCTACATCCGTTGAAGCCGAAGCTGATAAACCCCCAGACTGCCGAAGCCCCAACTCCCCCCAAAAACCTTGGGTTCAGGGGTTTAGGCTTTAGGAACTTTAGGGTGTAGCCTCTGAACCCGAAATTCCAAGCACCCTGAACCCACAAAGCAAGCTTGAAACTTTTATCCCCTACCATCTCTGTTGTCCATTCGGTGCCTCGTCCTTCCTGTATAACCCTTTGGAGGATTCTGTAGGGTGGCATGCTTCTCGACAGGACCATGTAAGGGATAGGGCCACGGTTTAGGGTTTAGGGTTTAGGGTTTAGGTTTAGGGTTTAGGGTTTAAGCTTCCCTTGAAGCCCCAAAGCCCACCGCAAAAACCATCAGCAGCCTAACCCCAAACCCCACCTGTCGGGGGAGCCCTGCAAGTGTCGCAGGCTATCCTTGTTGATGCCGCCGAGGTCGATGACCTGTCCATGAAAGAGCGTTTAGGGTTTAGGGTTTAGGGTTTAGGGTTTAGGGTTTAGGGTCGAACGGAGGGACCCCCCTATAAGGGACCGGAGGAACTTAGGGGTTATTCAGGGGGGCTACTCAGGTATCTAGGCACGTCTTGGGTATGTATAGGGGTTCTATGGGGGAATAAGTTCAGGGGTCCCTCCTCAGACCCCTTCAGGATTGGGGTTTGTAGAGTCAAGCTCTAAACCCTAGACCCTACCCCGAGGTTTTTACCTAATGTAGCATGGCGAGGTTCAGTGTAAGACTTTTGTGGGGAAGGGGAGCCCATGCACTTGAGGGGTTGTTTAGGGTTTAGGGTTTAGGGTTTAGGGTTTAGGGTTTAGGGTTTAGGGTTTAGGGTTTAGGGAGCTTCTCGGTCCGCGCGAAGGTGTTTAGGGTTTCAGGACTCGGGATGGGGGGGGCTCTAGAGGTGTTGACAGTTTTGGAGGAAGGCGAGGGTGTCCCTAAACCTAAACCCTAAACCCTAACCCCAAGGATGAGCTACTTCTTACCCAGAACTAGTTAGTAAGAAACTCAGGGCAAGTGGCCTGAAATGCCGGGCCGCTGTCTTTTCGGGAGGATCAGGGCTTGAGTCTTACAAACCCTCTGCCCACCTCAGCCCCAAACCCTAAACCCCAAACCCTAAACCCCTAAACCTCCTAAACCCTACATCCTAAATCCTAAACCCTAAACACCCCTAAACCCCTATACGCCTACCTCCATGCTGTCGTCCCGCAGCTCGCACATGCCCTGAAGGGCGGTGCAGTGTAGCAGGCTGAGGAGCCTCATCACATACCTTGGCTGGGCTTAGGGCTTAGGGTTTATGTAGGGTTGAGGGTTTAGGGTTTATGTAGGGTTTAGGGTGGTTTAGGGTCTAGGGTTTAGGGTTTCGGGGTTAGGGTTTAGGGTTTACGTTTAGGGTTTAGGGTTTAGGGTTTAGGGTTAGGATTCTTATAGTCTCCGGGTTTAGGGTCTAGGGGGTCTTAGGGTGTCGTGCTTATTAGATTCCATGTGGGGGCACACCGCTATTTCTTTAAAGAAGAATATCCCTAACCCTAAACCCTAAACCGTTAACCCTAAACCCAAGACGAGGCCCACCTAGATAGCTCCGGAGCCAGGCCAAGGCGCTGACGAAACTTCTCCACATCTTCCTCTTCAGGGACGTTTTGGGTTTCGGCTGTGGGGGATAGGGTGCTTTAGGGCTCAGGATTTAAGGTTTAGGGTTTTAGGGTTTGGGGTGGCCTTGTAGGGCTATTCTCGTGTCTAGGGTCTACGGTATATGGCTTAGGAGAATCAGCCGTCTCCTGCTTGGCTTCGTCTCTGCTGCAGAAGCACATGAGATTGCTGAAGGCGCTGAGCCACTCACCGCTGGAGGTGTAAAACAGACTTACCTCTGCGCCAGGTTGAGTTGCGTTTGCTTCCAATCCCCTGCGGTTCGGGACACGTGCGTCTACCTGAAAATGCCGGTGCTGCATTTTGGCTTCGGAGTTTAGCGTTCAGGGTTTTCGGACGAATTCTGGATAAAGTCTCCCATGGTTGTAGAAGTGCCGGCAAGTCGCTTCAGGTAGGCGTTAGGTATGCTGCATGTATAGGGCCTGTGTCGCACTGGATCGGGAAGTTCAGGGCATAGCCTCCCGATGCCCCATGATCCCTACAAGCTTTAAATCCAGCAACATCACACCCCAGACCCTCAACCCACCACCCTGAACTAGCAATTGCTCAAGAACCTCAAAAATCAAAACATAACAATCCCTATATTGCCCTTATGAGGGTGAACATTCCTACATTTTCGTGTGTGTTTTATTTTTATATGTATTTTGTTATTAGTTTTATGCATTTTTTTTTTGGGGGGGGGAATGGTTTTGAGTAGTAAACCCTAAACCCTGCACCCTAAACCCTATCATACCCTAAGGCCCCAAACCCAAAACCCTTACCAGCCCTCCACCCACTTTTCGCCCACTGAGGTGCGCTTTCCCAAAATCGCGAATAGGCTTGGTTGCTCCGGAAAACCTGGTCTGCGTCTTCTTTTTAGGGTTTGGGGTTTAGAACAAGCCCTGGTCTGAGGCTTCTTTTCGGTACTTCTTGTCCGGGCTTAAGGTTTAGAATTTAGATCTGGTAGGCTTTTGTGGTTTGATAGGTTAGGGTCTTTGGTTGAGGGTGTGGGGTCTCATAGGGTTTGATAGGTTTTCGGGTCTGAGAGGGATTGGGGTTTATGTGTTTCAGGTTGGGGAGTTCTATGGGGTTGAGGGCTTAGGGTCTTATAGGGTTTGAGGTTTAGGAATCCATGGCTCCGGGTTTAAGATTCAAGTCTAGGGTTTCGGGCTTTGTAGGGTACAGAGTTTAGGCGGGTGAGGGCGCAGGGCTTTGTAGGGTCTGCTTCTAGCTTCAGGTGAGTTTGGGGGTTTAAGGTCTGTGGTTCAGGGTCTTGCAGGGCTTCGGGCCGCATAGGATCTTTAAGGCTTATTGTTTGTGGATGTATAGGTCACGACACCTAGGTTGGGGTCTGATGTTGAAAAAGCACGTTGCCCTACAACCTAAGCCCTAACCCCTAAACCCCAAAACCCTTAACCTTAAACCCCTAACCCTACACCCCAAACCCCAAACCCCAAATCCTGAACCCCCAACCCTAAACCCCAAACCCCAAACCCAAAACCTTAAACCCTAAACACCAAACCCCAGACCCTAAACCCTAAACCCTAAACTCTAAACCCTAAACCCTAAACGATACAAAAGTCCAAGAGGCGATGAGGAAGCCCAGGACGAAGGTGTAGCCCGACCATATCGACTCAATTCCTTCCAGCTCGCGGTTCCGGTCCCCCTTCTCCTCCAGTCGCGTTGAGGGTTTGAAGTTTGGGGTTGACTCTGATCCAAACGGAAACGGTCTGTTACTTGGGCAGGATGATTTTTGTCACAAGATGTGACGTAACTCTGGGCGTTGGCCTGGAGCGACTATGAACAGACAGCCGGAGTTTGGGGTTTAGGGCTTGGGGTTTCGGGTTTAGGGCTAGGGTTTAGGGTTTAGGGTTTAGGGTTTAGGGTTTAGGGTTTAGGGTTTAGGGTTTAGGGTTTAGGGTTTAGGGTTTAGGGTTTAGGGTTTAGGGTTTAGGGTTTGGGGTTTGGGGTTTAAGGTTTAATTATGGTTTAGGGCATTTGGGGTTTTGAAGCCCCCCCTAGCCCTTGAGCGTAGAATCCCACATCACTGTATTTAGGCAGCTTCTTGTTCCATGATTCCCTTCGCAAAGACCTGGAAAATTGGTAAGCCCTCAACTCTTAACCCCTAAGCCGCTGAAACCTAAACAATTAGAACCCCTAGAACGCCTAATGAGAACACCTGAAACCCCTAGAACCCCGAGAACCCTGAAACCATCCTAAGTGCCAGAGCGCAGGGGCTGCATGACCTAAACCTCCTAAAGACTGTATAGGGTGTAGGAATTTTTACAGAGGGTTTAGGGGTTCAAATGGGTTAGGGTTTAAGGCTTAGGGCTTAGGGCTTAGGGCTTAGGGCTTAGGGCTTAGGGCTTAGGGTTTAGGGAGCCGGGCGCCTCTCCCCAGTAGATGTGCATGAGCACAGTGGCCAGAGCGCAGGGCACGGACCAGAGCATACTTTTTGGGATGACGGAGCCGCGGCACTTCAGGAGCACGTACATGCCTTCACATAGGGATTCAGCACTGCGGGCTGCCCTAAACCCCAAACCCCAAACCCCAAACCCTAAACCCTAAGGGCTTCGGGGGCGTGGAATCTCATGGGGTTTTTGGGGGGTGTGGAC